>JADRCC010007859.1:0-10383 GCA_019843855.1 Hylomyscus alleni
GTCACCTCAGCTACATACCCTCTATTCTTACCACTGAGAAAACTGGTGTACAGGAGGTAAGGGAGGGGGGTTCTCAGCCAAGCTTTCTGACAAGTGGCAGAGGCAAAATCAGAGAACTGCCTCCCTGCCATGGGTCCTGTGCTCTCTGATGCCAGGAAGAGCTGGGACTGAGGCTGGGTCTCTGTGAAAGGTCCTGTGTGTGAGCCTGACCCGCTGCTGATGTGAGGGGTATAGGCTAGGATATGGTCTAACAACAAGGAACTGCCCATGCTGTCTGGGCAGAGAGCTGGGTGTGAGTGGGGTTTGGGGCCCCCAGACCTGTCAGAGACTTCTTAGATAGATGAAGGCCTAGAGTAACCCTGTGGGCTTGTGTGAACCTAACCTGGCCTAGTCCTCAGGGCTGGAAAGTATCGTAAGGGTAGGAATGAGAAAAGAACGAGAAACTAGAGAGGCCATGGGGACATGTCCCAGGCCTGGGCAGAGGTTCACTGTTGGATGCTTTGTGGCTTCAAGACAAATCTAGGGGTGCTGCAGTAACAAGCTGCATCTCTCAAGGGCAAGTGCGTGCCAAGGACCCCAAGGTTGAGGTGACCAAGAGGAGGGGCTTGGAAGAGCCACAGATCACTTCAGGTCTCAAGCCACTGACAGTGTAGTTTCTAAGAGGAGTGAAGTTGAGTTTGAGTTGGGGACAAGGACTACTCCTTGTCATTCTGTCCCTTCTGCTTAGAGACAGCCCTTCAAGCTTTTCCAGCAAAGAAGCCCTGTGCTTGGAGTCAGATAACTGCATCCTGCTTGCCACTAACACAGAAATGATCTGATTTGGGTTTCAGCTTCACCTGAACTAGGGCAGGTGTGTGACACTATGGGGCTGGAAGAGAGAGGGGGCACAGTCCAGAGTCTGGCCTGGCTCCAAAGTTTCCTGTGATTTTTTTTCCTCTCACTTTTGGACTTCTACCGCTTTACAGCTTCCAATTTGCACAAACAGGCCAGTTAGCCTCTCGGGGCCCCCATTCCCTCATCCGTGTACTGGATGGGATAGGTTTATCTATCGAGTGGAGCCTAGCCCCATCCCAGCTCCCCAAACATACGCAGCACAGCGGAGAGCTGCTCTGAAGTCCAAACGTGGGTTCTTCCAGCAGACTCCAGCCTTGTACTGCACACAGGGTTGGGATCCCCCCCCAAGACACATGCCACTTTCCCTGGGGAGACTGGCACGAAGACTGAGTCTGTCACCTCTGCCATCGTCAGCCATGCAATCGTGAGCATGCACAGGACCCCTAAGCCCACTTCTCTCCTGGGTCACATGGGTCAGGGACCTTGGTAGCAGTATGGGGACATCCTGAAAGTGCTGTGTTAACTGCTGATGTCCTTACTTGCACAGGGGAAGTGTGGAGCGACCTGGGACAGAGCTGTGGGTCTCTGCTACCTGGCATATACATGCAAGGGCAGGGAGGTGGGAAGAGTCACAACACTGGATGGTCAGGCTGCTGCGGCAAGATGCTGGATCTCAGGCGTTACCAACTAGAGCTCCTTAGGAGAGAAAGATAGCCTTAGAGGGCCTATGTTGTTCCCAAGTGAGGAAGTGGCCTGCTCAGGATGTAGAGGTAGCTGGCCTGCCAAAGAAAGTATGTGGGAGGGAGGGAGAGCACCCACTTTCCCATAAAGGCCCTGGGGCCTGGACTGGTCCCCTTGGAGGCCCTGGGGCCTGGGCTGGTCCCCGTGGGCCAAGTAGGGCATCTCAACTGGAGGCCCTTGTGAAGCTTGGTCTGCCCATCTTACATCCTCACTGAGGACATATGGCCATACTCAAGTTATGTTTGCTACAACTGGAGGATGATGGGAAAAATCTACTTAGTGGAAAGGGAGCCTAGTAATTATTCTACACTACAAAGAACATGCCCCAACCACTCCTTTCCTGTGTGACACAGCCTGCAGGCCCAGGATGAGACTCTGCCTGGAGAGCAGGGTCTGTGGGCAGCCCTGTTCCACCCCGGCCTCCCGGCCTCCACATTCAGGCCTACCTACCGTGTCGAGGTGGGTGCGTTGGTGCTTGGCACGGTCGCTGGAGTTGCTGAAGGCCTTCTGGCAGCCTGGGTGCTGGCACAGGTACGGTTTCTCGCCTGTGTGGCTCCGCAGGTGGATCTTCAGGTTCTCCAGACGGGAAAAGGCTTTACTGCAGCCTTCGAACTGCAGGAGAGGCTGATGAGGGGTGCCCTCAGCCCCGAGGGCCCACCCACCTAGAAACAGCACCTCTTCGTATACCTGGCCCAGCCCAAACTACCCGCTGTCCTCCTTAAGCCTTTGGGAATATTACCCCCGAGAAGTGTTCATGGATAAAAAAAAGTAGCCAGACTTAGAAACTGCTAGGGTGAGACAAGATGACCTCTCTGCTTTTGACCTTGGGAGTAACAACCCATACATGTGTCAGGTGTGCACCCCAAGTTAGCAACTCCAAGGCAAGCCATGTCTGAGCATACAACCCCAGGAAGTGGGAGCCCAGACTAGACTGGACAGGCTCCATCCCTGAGAGGCTCTGGGGTGCCCTGAGCCCTTGACGTATCTGTACCTCTCCAAAGGTGAGGCTGTGGCTCTCCGTCAGGGACGTACAAGGTGGGCAATGAATGGCAAAGGGCGCCATCCTTGATAACTGTTGTGAGACTGGTCAGTAACCACACATGTACACTGAAGTGTCACAGGGTCACATGTCACTTAGCTGTCCTGTGCCCACCATCTGGTAGGCTGCTTGCTAGGCACTGGACAAGTAGTAGACACAGTACGGCTGTTAGGTCCCTGGCAGTGAGTGTGTGAAGAAATGAGTCACAGAGAGGACAGGAGGAAGAGTATGTGGTCTCTGCCCACCCTGCCCATCCTCCATGGCCTCATCTCTGTGTCCCTGCAGCCTCTGCTGAGCCTGGACCTCTCTTCCATACCTTTGGCTTATGTATGTCCCCCCTGCCTTCTGCCCTGGTCTCCGCACAGCTGCCCTGGAGTACCGACACACCAGTAGAATCCAGCGGCCCCCTCCTCACAGACCTGCCACCTAGCATTCTATTCCTGTGGCATTCTCCCACCTGCCTGCCTCTCTGCCTGGCCTCCTCTAGCAGATGGCAGTTTTTAGCTTCTGTTTATGCATGCCCCTCAGCAGGGAAGGATGTCTCCCCTGACCATCCGACAACCTCCTGCTCAGCCTTCAAAGTCCAACTTTGAAGAGGCTTGCTGGCTGGGTGAGTGAAGGAGCAGACTCCAGCTTTTGGTGTGTGGTGTCACCTACTGCCAGCCCATGCCAGCTGGTCCCCTGGCTATGTGTACTTCAGGGTGTGGTGGGGGTCCACAGTGGCTGCAACCTGCTGCTCCAGCATGGTGTTGGTTTTTAGTGACAAACCTCTGAAGCATTTGACATTAATGTCTTTGTCTCAAAAAGATTGGTAAAGTAAAGTGACCTGCTCAACCAAGATCACATGACACAGCAAAGACCAGGTACAGGCCAAATGCGATGTCAAAGCCTAGGTAGGGTAATGGAGGCATTGGCTTTCTCCTACTAGCACAGGGCTGACATTCTAGCCATAGCACCTAACCCAGGTTATAACCATGTGACTTCAGTCCTCTGCACTAGGTCCCCCTGTGCTATAAAGAAAGCAGCTGGGGACAAAGAGGGCAATGTTTCCTGAGGGCTAGGGCTCCAAACAGCTCTTCTATCCCCTCCTCTAGGCTCCCCCTCAAGGGAAGGAAGTTGCTGAAGATTCTGTTGTCTCCCTCTCCTCTGAGCTGCCATCTATTCTTTCATGCCTTTGCCACTCTAAAGGTACAGTACCCAATAGTAAGTTTGGGGCAGAGTTAAGATCCTGTAGACCATCTGGCGTCTGTCCTTATCTCTATAGCAGTAGGCAGTTTAATATAGGGAGGCTCTGTGTGCCTGGTAATTTCTAGTCTGGGGATATTCATTTGGATAGAGTAGCTCCAGCCTAGGCTGGGTTAACCAGGATGTCAAGAGAACTCAGACATGGGTACTGACTGCCCTCTAGGAGGACAAAATCACACAGGAGATATACATGCCATCAGAAAACATCATAGCCAAACTGTCAGAGCAAGAGAGCTGTAGGCTATGGAAGGACAATCTGGCCCTTTCAGACAGGCTGGGAACCACACATGAGATGTCTCAGAGTAAGTGAGGACTGTCCCAAGCATGGAGAGATGCAAAGGTGTGTGGAAGACACAGCACCTGCACATACCAGCACCCATGTCTTCACTCATCCCACCGATGCACCTGGGAACCCATTACCATGACAGCATAGCTCAGTCTACAGCAGGCCACAAAGGGTAGACTGAGGATCCAGCATGTGAAAAGGGTACAGGTCCCCTCTGCTGGGGGAGGATCGTGTAGGGAGTCAGAGTTAGGCTGTCCCACAGCTCAGATGACAGGCTAGGGACAGTGGAGATCATGGAAGGGCGGATCAGATGTACTCTGGAAGTGGAGGTAGGGGGCAGGGCCAGACACACCCTATGGGATCTAGAGGGCCAGAGTCATATATGAATTATGAGAATCAGAAGGGACGGGGGGAATGAGGACAGTGCCAGGTATACATGTAAGAAGCTACATTTAGCTGCTAGTGGCAAGTGGGGCTTGGAGAAGAGGCAGAGAGAAGGCAGTTGCTGCAGTTACAGAGGACCACTGAGGCCCATCAAGAGCAGAGGCTATGGCAGAACTTCCTGTACAGCCACGAGGACAAGAGTCAGAACCAATGGCCCCTTAGATACCAAGTGGGTCACAGTACATGCCGCTGCTGGGGTCAACCTGGGTCTCTAGTTATGGGGGCTGTTGCTTTATCAGAACAAAAGGAAATCCTGGATGTGGAACAGTGAGTGGCCAGTGTCTTCCTGCTCACTAGCAATGGCCTTGTGCCAAGTCCACCCCTAAGTGATGAAGGACCCCGGGCAGAAGCAGGGTTTTTCTCAGCATTCACTTTGGCCCTTAGTTGCTTACTGACTGGTTTAGGGGAAAGGATGTTGGAAGAGACCAATAACTCCCAGCTGTGTGATTTCTCTGACTTTGCAAGAGTCTGTCAGACTCTGGGGATCGTTCCCGCCAGGAATCTATGGATCCTTGTCTGGGCGTCAGAACACCTGTTTCCCCATCACTGACTATGTTCAGACTGTGTCTCTCCTGGGAAGTCTTCCCTTCCCACTTTGACAATTTAATGTATACATTTTTCAGAGATCCAGGATCTATGTCTTCCAGGATGGCCCCAAATGTCTCTCCCACCCCATACAGCCCACACACCGGCTGTGGAGAGATGACTCAGAATCTGCCAGTAGTCTCCATCCGGAAAGCCTTTTCTTAATACATTCACGAGGCCTCGAAGGGTCTTTCCTCCCTTTCCCCCTCAGCAACGCCTCTGTTGCTTAGGCATCACCTCCTAGGAGAGCCTTCCCAACCCCACTTGCGACTGTGGTGGAAGGGTTTGTGTCCTGGGAAGTGGCCTGTCAGATGAGGTCAGAGATGGAGAAGATGCTGGGAGTGACTGTTGGGTCAAAACTTGTTGTGCCTGGCTCCAATGGGCCTGGTGCTGCCAGTGTGCTGTCCCCATGGCCTTCTGGGTATGTATAACTCTGCCTAGCCAGATGAGGAGCTGAGGCTCAGTGGTACACTGATTACAGATCTGGTCTCTGCTACAGACTATCCCAGCAACTATTGGCTGCTCACTTCCTGAGTGATCCCAGGCAAGTTGCTCAGTGAGTCTCTATTTATCGGTAAACTAGGAGAATGGCACTAACCTTACTGGATGGGAGTCCTAAGTGAAATAACATACGGCAAGTTCTGATCTTGTCACTGTTGCTGCTGCTTAAGGTCCCAGAGCAGGTTAAGTGGCAATTGGTCTGAGGCAGTCGTTGGCCTGAGGCAGTCTCTGGCCGGCTACACCTGTAATAGAGCTGTTTGTGCACATGCACATGTGCATCTGTCTGTCTGTCTGTCTGTGTCCACCTACTTCCCCCTACCCTTTTCTCTTTACTCCTCACCCCCTGTAGCCCACACCTGGCTAATCCCCCTCATCACCCTCAATCTTCCAACACAAAGGCCCAAATGCCTTACTGTCCCACATAGAGCAGTAGCTAAGGGGTGGAATGTGGGGCCTTCCAGTTGCAGGGCTGGGGATTACCATCGCCTTCCTGAGGGCTGAGCCCTGATGCCTGGGTTTTGACAAACGAGGTGCCAAGAAACTCATCTCAGGGAGAAAGCAGGCACAAGCACTGACAGTTCAAGCCGCAGGGGCCCAGGGGTTCTAAAGAACCAATGAGCCATCATCATGGAAAGCAGGGGGAAAGCAGAAGCTGGAGCTGGGGTCTGCCTCTGATGACGCACACGGCAGAGCAAGTGAGCTCTGGCACGTCTGATCCGGAAAAACTTTACACAACACTCTTGTACTATTGCTGCCATAGATAATATGGCACCAGGCTGCTCACTGGGGTGCTCCAGCATGGCTTCTGTTGATGGAACCACCTTCTACCCAGAGGCTAAGCTAGGAACCTGCTTCCTTCTCCTTGACCTCGGCGTCCGATCTGCCAGCAGCTCACGGAGGCGCCGCCTCTCCAATACCTCTTCATGCTTTCTCTACCCACTGCGGCATGACTCACCTGGGTACCACAAGAGCTGCCTGCCTCTTCCAAGCTCACTCCCACGTGGCATCCAGAATGAGGACTTAGCACCTAGATAAGAATGTCCTTATCCCTCGGATGCTACAACTAGGCTCGGCTCTCTCGCACTTTATTGTACATACATTTTTACCCTGCATTCTGGCCGGTAGGATCCGGTCCTGGTAATCCTTGACAGACTCATCACACACCGCTGTGCTCCACGGCATCTTGAACAGTGTGGTACCAGTCCATCCTCTTAGGTGAGTTCATTTTGCCTGTCCAGAGCCCAGACTTCTCCTGGGCACATGGGGAGGGTACTGTTTGTGAACCAAAGCTTGCATCCTGTGGGCCTGGTTTTGATGCTATCAATGGCCCCCAGACAGTTCCATGGACACCTCTTGCTCAGGGTAAATTTAAACACACTGTTCAACTAACCAGATAGACTCCTGGTTCATCTAGCCTGAAACAAAGGCTCATATATATATGGAAATAGAGTGACTTTGGGGGAAAAACTACCTAGAGTGTCTAATGGTCTCAAAACATGTCAAGATAGGTGGTTATTAACACTGAAATACATCCTAAGAGAGGGTGGTGTGAACTCAAAATACCAGGTGTCTAGCGATGCCCTTCACATACCTACCAGTGGCTAGTGCTGTGTACATTTCACAGAATCAAGGCAATATACCCTGCTGGGGAAGTGACTTCCCAGCCTCATTCTGCAGATGACAGAAGTGAGGTTCAGAAGGATGATGTCAACACACTCACACAGCCAATCAGCGCTGGCCTGGAGTCTGGCTGATATGGCTGCACAACCCTAAACTCTTAGCCCGGTGCCTCAGGGTGCTCACAGAACACCTAAACCAGGCCGTTACTCCTGTGATTTCAAACTGGGCCCAACATGGGTTCTGATTCTCCACAAATCCAAGCCAGGGCTGATGGTGGGAACTGTTCTCTGTGGTGCTGCCACACAGAAAGGGAAACCCGGATGGCCTGGTGGAGAGGAGAGCAGGGCTGATCCACAGAGTGCAGAGCCTCGAAAGGCCCTGTTCCCACATGTGGGGCGCGTTACGAAAGAAGATTAAAATAATGGGGGAAAATACCCCGGGAACCGTGAAGCCCCGGACCATCTGGAATTTTATAGTAACAGGCAGGGGAAAATCAGCCTAATTGAAAAAAGTCCACTGCAATCCATTACTGCTGCGTGCAGCTCACAGTACGGAGGGCAGGAGATGAAAGACGGGGGAGCCATTGCTGGAGCCAGGGAGGGGGTAGCATCTCCCCCCAGGCCCAACCCAAAGACCCTTCCAGTTCTGGATGGGGAAGGGGGTTAGTCAAAGCCCAGGACCTCTCCGGCCCTGGGTTAGGCTTAAAATCTGCAGGACTGGCTTGGTTCTCGAAAATTGCCCTCTGAGCCTTCGCTCATGGATCAGGGCTGAGATCATGCAGGAGAACCTTCTGGTGATGGACACAGTTGGCTCAGGTGAAGACGTCTTTCCCTCTGGCCCCCGGAGAAGAATCAAGGGCTCTGTCTCACACATAAGGTGTAGGATGACACCATCAGAGACTCACATAAGACCATGAATTTGGGCAAAATAATATCCCATTCCTGTCTTCATTTTTCTCCTCTCTAAATGGGACCATCACAAAGAGCTCTGAGGAGTGAATACATTGATAGACCCAGAGTAGGACCTGGCACACAGTTGGTGCCTAATGAATGTCAAGTTTCCTCCCTGCGGCTCACATGGCCCAAGAGGAAGGAAGGCCCAGTTTCTCATGCCCTAATGAAGAAGCTGGATGCAGAGAATAAAGAAGAGGTTTGGGGGAATGGGGTGTGAGGCAGGGCAGGGGAGGAAATGCCTCCAGATTTGGCATTTGCCAGTGACTTGCTTCTAAACAAACACATTTCTGGTTTAAGGGTAAAATATATTGGGTTACAATAGCCTGGCAGGCCATTCAGAGATCAACTTCTCATTTTTGTACAAACTTTTAAGTTACTTTACAATGATTTAGATGGGAGAAATGTGCGGTGCCAGATTCTTCTCCAAGATGTCAAACAATGCTGTGCTTGGCCAGCTTTAAAGGCCATCCGTCCGGGAATTGAGGGCCACTCCTTGGCCCCTCATCCTGGGAGAGACTCAGGCTGGCCCTAAGTGAGTGTGCCAGCCTATGATCCCCTCGTGGCTTTCACAGGGTTCTCCAGAGCCCCAGGCTTTGCCAGTCCTCTGGGGAATGGTCAAGGGCATGATGGGAAGGGACAAACATTGAAGGCTTGTGGATGTGGGGCTGAAGGACACTGGCCTGGACTGTGCCTCTAGACTCTGAGGCTTCTGGAGGAAGGTCTAGTCCAATTTTGAGCACGAAGAATAAGTAGGCAGCTGTATGCGGTAGGGGACTCTGCCCTGCGGCAGCTGTCACATTTGCTACATAACCTGCGACCAAACCAAACGCTCCAAACACTGTCTCCCCAATCCCATTAGGTAGGCAGAGTGCCCAACTCTACTAAAGGTAGAGACTGAGGCCCAGAGCAGGTGAGAGTCCTTGAGTTCATTAAGGATGGGGTTGGAGTTCACCCCTGTGCTGAGCTTTGTGCCTTGAGGCACACTCTTATGCCAGGCAGGCCAGTGTGGCAATCTCCTCTTGCTAACCCATGTTCCAGGAGTCCTTGAACTCACCCAGAGAAGCTGGCAGACTGTGGTAGTGGCAGGCACAGAACAAGGTCTGGGAGGAGGGGGTCAAAGGAGTCATGGCTGTCGTGGGAAGGTGGTTTTGAGGATACAGTGCCTGAACCTTTCCTTACCAAGACCACATTGACCACTCTGGGTCAGGCTCGCCTTGGGCCTAAAGCCTTGTCCACAAACAAAACAGGTTTCTATTCCTAGTAGTTG
Organism: Hylomyscus alleni; assembly: GCA_019843855.1. Classification (NCBI taxonomy): domain Eukaryota; kingdom Metazoa; phylum Chordata; class Mammalia; order Rodentia; family Muridae; genus Hylomyscus; species Hylomyscus alleni. Next base: position 9,516 of record JADRCC010007859.1, read on the forward strand.
AGGGAAGCCTAGAGACTTGTTTGTCAGCCAGCAAGGACCAAGATGCCCTCGCTGCCTTTCAGGGATAGAGAGAGGCTGGGCTAGGGGCCAGGGCTCTGGGAGAGGGGAGACAGGGGACTAGCTTTTTCTCTGACACATGCACAACAGGCCACCAGATAGAGACCCAGAATCACAGACACACATACATATGTACCCTAAAATGGACTCTTTTCCTCTCACCCTAACAGTATGTCAAAGACAGACCCAGGCCACCAGCACACTCATACATACACACCAAGACCTAGATATGCTCTCCCATACACAAGTCCTGCACACATGCTCCACACGCTCCCACACACAGACAGCCTACAACTCATGACATTCAGGACAACACACACACACACACACACACACACACACACACAGAGATACACAAGCCTCAGATACTACCACCTGCACAAACATGCCAATTCTAACCATCTCTAGACACACACAGTGACACATAGCCTGTATGCAACACAACACACACAGAAACTGACACACATGTGGAATAAGGCTAGCCTCAGAATAGCCAGTACATGTGCTCTGGAAGAAAGCCATGCCACCTAGAGACAAAGCTTCCCCGATGACACACCAGCATCCAGACGCCCACTAGTATAGTTGGGTCCCAAGGCTATAGATACACTTATACTCCCAAGTATACTCTTCGTTTAGACCCCAGGCATCTACCTCTAAGAGGCAGCCTAGAGGCTGGGCAGTGGTGGCGCAGCCTTTAATCCCAGCACTTGGGAGGCAGAGGCAGGCGGATTTCTGAGTTCGAGGCCAGCCTGGTCTACAGAGTGAGTTCCAGGACAGCCAGGGCTAAACAGAGAAACCCTGTCTCCCCCCC
>JADRCC010008029.1:0-22031 GCA_019843855.1 Hylomyscus alleni
TTTTTTCTTAAATATTTATTTGTTTATTTACTTACTTACTTATTTATTTATTTATAAAAATTCACTTAACATCTTAATCACTGCCACCCTCTTTGCCTCCCATCTTCCAAGTCATATCCTTACAAATCCTCATTAGACCCCCATCTCTTCAGAGAAGGGGAGTCTCCTTCGGGTACTACCCCACACTGAGATATCTAGATCCAGCAGGATTAGGCATATCCTCTCCAACTGAGGATCAACCAGGCACTGACATATGCTATCATTTTTCTTATAGAAATTGGATGGTTAAATCATATATTAAGCCATTATTTACCATATAAAAGTTAAATTGAACCTTTAGCATTTCATACCTATATTAGCATGTGTGATTGAACTAGGTCTTCCTCATCTGTGGAAATCTTGGATAAGGTGTTTTAAAATTTTAGCTTTTTTTCATGTAAATATATCAGTGTCTTCAATTTCTAATTCTATGTTCCTAATGATTAATGACCTTTTCTTGTGCTTTCTTTTATCTACATGATATCTTTGGTAATCATACAATTCCCCCTCTTTCTCTCTCTTCCACACCCCCCACATGCACTCAAACATACACACACTCTGATTTCTCCTTACTTGTGGCTAATGTTTGAGGCTGCCTGCAACTCTCTGGGATTACAGGCATAGACCACTATAGCTGACTCCTTGTCATCATCTAATAGTATATTTTAGGAGTAGAATATTTTTATCTTCATTATATACAATTGATTTTTTCCTTTCAGGATTTATTTTTACTGTGTGAGCAAGTGTGTGCCTACATGTAGGTATGTACATGTGAGCCCAGGTTCTCATACAACAAGTGTCGGTCTGAGTACCTGGAACTTAAGCTCAGATATGGTGCTTGGAACCAAACTTTGGTCATCTACATGCGAATCAAACAGTCCTAGTCACTGAGCCACATTTCTAGTCCTGAAAAAAACTTATTCTCAGTGAATAAGCATGTGCATGTTAAAGCTGAGAAACACTGTGCTAAATTGAATATACACTATTTTCTTCTAGAAAAAAATGAAAATTTTTTAGGTATAATATTTGCATCATTTTATACCACAAATGTTACTTTATATAGTAGCCTATTTTCACTCTAGAAAGTATTACCTATCTGTTGAGCTTATTAGGTTGGAAGACAAGATTGTTTGCACTGCTACGCCTTTGGAATTTACCACCTGTACACCTGCCCACCTGTGATTATATACCAGAACTGGCCAGCTTTTTCACTGATCTGCCTTTCTTTTTACAAAGGAAAAAAATCATATATAGTCTTAATGAGGGATTATATCTATAAATCACATCAATTACCAGGATGCCTTGATGACATAGGACTATAACTCATAGGCAAAACACTTGAATAACAGGTACAGGTCCCTGAAATGCTACACTTAATTGGACCTAGGCAGCCACAGCAATACTTGTCTTCATACATAAAAATGATGACACTGAATGTAAATTAAACTACAATATTAGAGTTTGTGACTGGTTATTTTATTTCCCTTTAATTTTATTTTTCAATGTACTTATGGAAATATATACCAAAATTATTTTCTTTTGGTTCAATAATATCCCACTGAAATGGAAGAACTTTTTTTTCTTTTTAGTGGTTAATGGAAATTATATTTACTTTTTAATATTTTAAACATTGCTTCTATAAACACTAATATAAAATCTGTGTGGCAATGTATTTTTACTTTTCATAGATGAAAACAGTTGAATCATACGTTTACTGTGTTCATTCATTGTACAACATACAAATCTATTTTTAAGAGTGTATGTATACTTTACACTCTCATGGATAGTATACAAGCTTTCCAATTACACTACAATGTCACCAACCAACTTACGAAAATGTTCTTCACTTAGGTTTACACTGTATTGCATTGCATTGCATCACATCGTATTATACTGTATTTTATTGTATTGATTGTATTAGTGATACTAAATGGCTACAATAATGATTATTATACTTTTGATCTTCATTTTCCTAATAAAAACATTAAACATTTTTAACAATTAAAACAATCTCTGTGTGTATTAAACTGTGTGTCTAGTATGTATATATGTGTTTATGTATGTAAATGTATGTGTATGTAAATGTTTATGTGTATATAAATCTGTGAAAAATGTATATAAAATGTAAATTTCTGCCCATATATACATATATATATATATATATGTCTATGCATGCGTGTGTGCATGTTTGAGTGTATTTTGTATTCATGTATGCATATAAGATTATATTTTACCTATTTTAAGTTTACGTGTTTTATGTGTATGTGAATGTTCACATGTGTATACATCTGTGTATATGTGTGCATGTATGTAGGCATACTTATGTGAGTTTGTGTTTGTATGTTTATACATGTATATGTGCATATTTAAGAATTAAATACCTATATGTAAATGTGTGCATTTCTGTATGCATTAATGTATATGTGTGAATGTGTACTTAAGTTTATGCATGTGTGATTCCTCTGTTATGTATATATGCATGTTTATGTATGTATAGATATATGTACAGTTTAAAATGCATATCTGATGTGTGTGTATGCTGAAGCTCATGTGTATATGTGTGTTTGTGTTTATGTGTGCATGTGTATGTGTATGCATGTGTGGGTATGTACATATGTTTATATGAACTTAAGTGTTCTTATATTCATGTATGTGTGTATGTCTTAATGTTTGTGTTGGTGTATTTGTATAATTAAGAATGTGTTTAAGTATATATGTATGTTTATGTGTAAATGTATATATGTATAATTATATACATATATCTATCTGCAAATGTATATATGAGTAAGTATTTATGTGTATTTATGCATGCATGTGGATATGTGTTAATAGACCCATAAGTATCTGTATACATGTATATGTGTATGTATAATTTTTAAGTTTTCAGGTGCATTTGTGCTTATATATGTATGTAGTCTTATGTCTGTGTGTTTGTTTTGTTTATGCATGTTTGTTTAAGTATGTGCATGTTTTTGCATGTATGTTTGTATGTGAATGTTTTTGTGACAATGAGAACACACATGTACCACACATACTTGTGAATGTTAGAGGAAAACCTTGGGTTTTTATTCTCGCCTTCCACTTCATTTGAGACAAGATCTCTTGACTGTTACTGAGTTTGTCACACTAGTTGACCTAGAACATCTAAGGATTCTACTGTCTCTGGTTTGCATTTCACTATAGGAATGCTGGGGTTTCAAAATCAGACTATCCCAGTCTGAATTTTGTATATGCTCTGGGTATCCAAACTCAAGTCCTTACACTTGTGTGGCAAGCAGTTTTCTCAGTGATTCATCTTAAATGAACTCATATTAAAGTACTTTTATGTTTATTGCACATTTATTAATTTTCTTGGACAGATATGTATTCAGTTGGCTCACCTGTTACTTGAGGTGGATTATTTGAGCTATTGTAGTTCAATATTTATTATATGATTTCAAATACTAGTCCTTCATTAGGTAAATTATTTTCTTCTAACATAAGTCCAAAATATTTCAAAAGATAAGCAAATTGATTTCAATAATGCATGGAAATGTTACACATAATGACCTAGTATAAAACGTATTTCAAGTATGGGAGGCTTCTTCCAGTTGAAGAGCCAATTAATATAACACATTGCTATGTCACAAAGCTAATGAGGAAAGTGTTATCACTTTGTACATTGCTATGCTACCATTATGAATTCAATTAATGACCATTTAGATCGCCTATAGCTAAAAATATAGAGGATATCATTTTGGATTTTTGCTTCCTTTCATGTATTTCTCAGATATTATCCTCCCTTGCATGCTGCTTTGATGAGTTGTTGTCTGCTACAACCCTAACAGCAGCCAATCATAAACTGAAGTCTCTCACACTGTGAGCTGAAAGACAACTTTTTTCATTTAGAGGTGATTATTTAAAGAACTCTGTCAAAAATGAAACGCTAACTAACATACTCAACTTCAAGCTTGCTATTCCTTTTTTAATTCTTTATTTCAGCTATGTTCAGTATACAGATGAGCTCAATATAGCCATCCTTCATTTTTCTTACATTACTTTTACCTTCTTCATATAGGTACTCGTTTCTGTTCATGTTTCCCATCTTTTTTTTTTTTTGCATGAGATTTTTTTTTTAAAATCAGAGCTCAGCATAATTTTCAATTATTTCAAATTAGCATTCTGTTAATTAAAATGTTTGTATTTCATCAGAGTCTTCTTTTTATAATTAAGTGTAGCTTCATGTCTTCATACTGGGTTTCTTTTGCTTTGAATATTTTGTGGAAAGTAGGGCATATTGTAAGCAATAATTGGAAGTGAAGTTAATTGTCATTTATGGTTAATTTTCTATTAATATGAATAAGAATTGAACTTTACCTAATGTTCACTAGCTGTTGATATCAAGATACTCATATCCTTCTCATATATGTGCTGGTACCTCCTGTTGCTCTTGATCATTTCTAAAGCTTCCTGTTAGAGTCTGCATCTTTTGGCCCTTGCTTGTGTGCTAAGACAGAAGAGGAGAAAAGATAGCCTACAGTCTTCCTAAACTTCATCTTTAGAAGACATGAATTCTTGAGGTGTAAGCTGTATAATATTTCTGACCCTTCCATCCTTCTAGATAAGATAAAGTGTAGAAAGCTAGAGTTAGAGAAATGTTCTCACCCCAGGATTGAGCAAAATTTTTGTTCAGGAACTTTTGCCTGGAGAATTGAGCATTAATATGATTGATATTTTGCCTTAGCATTTAAAAACCGTCTTGTTAGGGTTTGAGTAATAACTACAAAAGACACAAGCTTGACTACTCTGATTATAATTGTCAAAATCCTCAAAGAATTAAATTTTTGAAGTTTAATACTACAAAATCCAAGGATGAATAGTTCCAAAATTTTAATAATTTAATGGTTCTATGTTGTTTTTTAAAGATAAAATTTGACACTAAAACCCAGATTGTCCTTCTTATTACATATCACAGAATGAACTTTGTTCTACATAGCATTTTTTTATTTCAGCCAGCCAATAATTTCTAAAATCTCATGTGTCTTTGAAGATATATATATACATTCGCTGTGTATGTGTGTACCTCTGGTAATTAGTGTGAGTACATATATTAGGAGGTACATGTGCATGTTTGTTTACATATATGCATATTCTAGTAGGCCAGAGGTTGATGCCAGCTGTCTCCCTTTTAGTCTTACATATTGAGAAAGACCTTGTTTGTATCTTCAGGGGAAAGTTTTCAGGTTTCAGGTTTTTCTTAGATTCCCTCTATTATACTAAGGAAGCTCTCTTTCTTCCCCCAAATTTGCTGATATAGTCTTTGTTTGTTTTGCCTAAGTGAGTAGCATTGTAGATAACTTTATCTTTCATCTTCCACTTTATTTTCTCTTGTATTCTGTTGGTGATGCTTGCTTGCATCTATGCCTCCTGATCACTTTCTTTGTATTTCTTTCTCCCGACTTGTCTCCCTTTGTGAATTTTTATTTTTTCTATTTTCATTTTTAGATACTGGATGGTCTTGTTCAATTCCTTCATCTGTTTGGTTGTGTTTTCCTGTAATTGTTTAAGGGATTTTTGTGTTTTCTATTTAAGGGCTCTACCTGTTTACCTGTGTTCACCTGTATTTCTTTAAGGGACTTATTTATGTCCTTAAAGTCCTCTATCATCATTATGAGATATGACTTTTAAACCCGAATGTTGCTTTTCCTGTGGGATGGGGTATCCGGGACTTGCTGTAGTGTGAGAACTGGGTTCTGATAATGCCAAGTAACCTTGGTTTCTGCTGCTTATGTTCATATACTTGCCTCTTGCCATCTGGTTACCTCTAGTGCTACCTGACCTTGTTGTCTATTACTGAAGCCTGTCCCTCCTGTATTCTTGGTTATGTCAGAACTCCTCAGAGCTCAGATGTCTCTGTGATTCTGCGATTTTTTGGGATCATGTGATCCTGATATCCTGGGTGTGTCAAAGTTCCAGGTGGTCAAGCTGCCTCTGGGATCCTGAAATCCTGATGTGACCAAGCTTCTGAGATCTTGTGTCAGAGCTCCTGGGAGTCAAGCTTTTTCTGGGTGTTACAGGAATGGGTAGGGTGCCAGAGCCCATGGATTGCTTCGGGCACAGGAACAAGTTGGAAGGAACCCGTGCCTCTGACTGGGCAGGGGTTTGTGTTTCCCTGGTTTCTATGGTGGTCCCACTTATGCTGGGTGTTGGGAAAGATGTTGTGGCCTCAACTGTGATCTTGAATGTGCCAGAGCTCCCGTGTTCCTGAGTGTGTCTGATCTCCTGGGCATCGAGATCCCTCTGTGATCCTATGATACTTTGATCCTGAATATTTCAAAGATCTTGGGAGTCGGGCTCCCTCTGGGTGTTCTAAGAGTGGGTGCAAAGCTAGCATCCTAGGTCTGCTCCAGGTGCAGGTTCAGACTGGAAGGAATCCATGTCACTGTCTGGGTCGAGGTTCCTGCATCCCTGGATCCTGGAGAATCCAATTACTCCGGGTGTTGGGGTAAATGTTGTGGCCTCCTCACCTGTGATCCTGGGCATGTTAGATCACCTGGTAGTCGAGCTTGCTCTGGGTGTTGTGGGACAGGGTGCTGAGCCAGCACCCATGGTCTCTTCAAATAAGTTTTTAAAAATGTTTACTTCTTCCTCATAAGATAGCATTGACCTCATGCAGGTGTATGGATAAGCAATCATAAGAACTTTCAAAACACAAAGCACAGTTATGAAGATTCCAACAACGAGTCAATGAAAGTTTTCTGCTTTTTATCTATGTTTGGGTCAGACTGAACTATCAAATTCATAATAAAAGAATAGTTTAACTTTAATGTGTTTTTTGACTCAATGATCCCTGCTACCAGCAAACATGTTCAGTATAGAAGGAATCTGGCTTTTCAACATATATTTTTTAATGAAGTCTAATAGCGTAGAAACAACCTTATTATGCACTCATGTCCTACAGATTTAAAACCTCAGCCATTCATTTTTCAGGTTTTAGTTTTGTAGTGTCTTATCCAATGCCATCATCCACATAGGGATTTTAGTTATTAAGATTTTGACACTCAGAGTTTTAGGTTTTTTATACTTCAATATTTCCAAACAACATATGTTGAGTTCTTTTCACCTCAGTACCTACCCAACTTGATGATTCAATGATTCATGCTCTCTCTCTCTCTCTCTCTCTCTCTCTCTCTCTCTCTGTCTCTCTCTCTCTCTCCCTCTCTCTCCATCTTGTCTGTCTTTTCAGAAACAAAAACAAAAATGAAGAAAATGAAGAAAAATTAACAATGAGACTAAGATAATAAGAAACAAAATTTCCCTTTCCAGAAACCCTCTTAAAACAACAAAATTATGGAATATGTTTTATGTTGGATAACTACTCAAAGTATGCAGCCTGCTTTGAGTATGGTTGATATACTCACTGACGATTCATTGAAAAAAAATTAAATTTTCTGTCTTAGCTGGTATCACTTACAAATATGTTCTTGGTAATGGCTGGAACTTTGCTTTCTCTTCCTCTTTTCAGGGCTGAGATTATGTCTGGTTTGAACCTACTTGGTCTTGTGAATTATAATACAGTCTCTGTGAGTTTATATGTCCAAAGGTTTTTTTTTTTATTACCTCTGGCTCTTACGATCTTTCCACTGCATTTTGTACAATCATACCTGGGACTTGGGATTACTTGTAATAACACAGATGTCCCATTGAAAGTTGTACATTCCATATGTGGCAGATGTACAGCTTGTTCTGCATGTGGATTCCCCCAACAACTTGACCAGGAGCTGTCTATGACTCTGTTTGCTTACCTGTGGATCCTGTTCTCTTAATGGGGTCATATTATCTGGCCTCAGTGTTCCTCTTTCTTTATATCCTTATCAGCATGTGCTGTCACTTGAGTTTTTGAGGTTAACCATTCTAAGACTGGTGTAAGGTCGAATCTCAGGGTCAATTTGATTTGCATTTTCCTGATGTTAAGTATTTCTTTAAGGGCTTCTCAGTAATTCAAGTTTCCAATGTTGAGAATTCTCTTTTTAGCTTTGTGTCCCATTTTTAATTGTCTTCTTTTTGTTGTTGTTGGGTTTTTTTTGAGTCTAACTTCCTGAGTTCTTTATATACTTTGGGTATTAGCACTCTATTGTATGTGGGGTTAGCGAAGATCTTTTCCTAATCTGTAGGTTGCAATTTTGTCCTATTGACAGTGTCCTTTGCCTTTAAGTTTCATGAGGTACCATTTGCCACTTGTTGATCTTACAGCTTGAGCCATTTACATTCTGTTCAGGAAATGTCCCCTGTGCCAATGCATTTGAGGCTATTTTCAACTTTTCCTTCCTTAGATTTGGTGTATCTGTTGTGTTGAGCTTCTTGATCTACTTTGACCTGAGCTTTGTACAAGGTGATGAATATGGGATCAATTTGCATTCTTCTAAAGTCAGACTGCCAGATAGACCAGCACCATTTGTTGAAGATGCTTTCTTTGTTTCACTATATAGTTTTGGATTTTTGGTCAAAGATCAAGTGTCTATAGCTGTGTGTGTTTATTTCTGGGTCTTCAAACCTATTCCATTGATTGACCTGTCTGTTTCTGTACCAATACCATGTGTTGTTTTTTAATCATTATTGCTCTGTAGTACAGCTTGAGGTCAGGGATGGTAATTCCTTGAGATGTTATTTTATTGTTGAGAATTCTTTTCACTGTCCTGAGTTTTTTGTTTTTCCAAATAAAGTTAAGAATTGCTCTTTCCATGTCTGTGAAGAATTGTATTGGAATTTTGATGGTAATAGTATTGAATCTGTAGACTGCTTTTGGTAAAATAGCCATTTTTACTATGTTAATCCTGCAAACCCATGAGCATGGGAAATCTTTCCATTTTCTGAGGTCCTCTTCCCCTTTCAGGATTTTTATCTTTGTATGTTTGAGTGTTCAAATTTGTGTGTGTGTGTTTGTGTGTGTATGTGTGAGTGTGTGTGTGTTTGTGTGGTTTTAGGTCACAAGCCTCTTCCTCTTGTCTTTTCACTTTCATTCTCTCTAACATGCATATCTGTACTTCTTACTGCTTCCTCACACAGTTATCTTCTGCATTATCTCCACCATTATTGTTTTACAGGGTTGAACAATAACTGTTGATTCAATGTTATCTGCATAGGACACTGTCATTGCTCTTCTTTAATAATCTTAGAGTTGATGTTCATTATTTCTTGAAATATGTCAACCCTGTTTTGTTACTTTTATTTTTTAGGAAATCCAATTATATAAATGCTTTTGCTTAGTCTGGTTTTTTTCTTCATTTTTAATTTTTGATTTGTTTCTCCGTTTGGGTAATTTCATAGTGTTTATTTAATTAATGATTATTTTACTTGGTCATATCAACACTACCACACATTCATTATAGGAATTTTGGTTCTATTTCAATACTTAGTCAGAACCTAGGCCTTTATGGGGAGAGGATGTGCCATTAAGTTTAATCCAAAGTATGTAATATGTGTACTTTAGGCTGGTCTAAAGCTCAACATGTAGTCTACGTATACTCAAAATTACCAGCCTTTTTGACTGTTCTTTCCCATTTTATTATGCTGGTGTTTTGGATATCTATGAAAATGCTTTGGCACACTGAGCCTCCCTCATGCTGATCCTGATCTTGTCTTTCCATATTTGATAAACTCTTATTTCTTTTATCACTTTCTGTTTTGAATTTCCTAAGTGACCTTGTTATCAATTTATGTGATTAGGTTTTTAAAATATTGGCCAAAATTTTTATGTCTTTGATATAATAATTGTAGCATTTATAATATATTTTTCTTAATACAATGACTGGTTTCTTCAGAATATGGTTTTCATTAACTCTTGCATATTTTTGTTGTTGTTTAACACAGAGCATACCATTGCACAATTTTTTCTCCTAGGCTTTACTGGTTCAAGTATTTAAGGTACAGAGTAGAAGAAGCTCTGCTTTCAGTTTCTAGCCTGTGCTCCTAGATCCTGTTGGATTTCTGAATTTGTGGTTCTCTACTGGGCTTACTCCAAGAGTATCTTGGTTTGCACTGCATTTCTATCCATGGCTTTGAATGTGCTATGTGCCTTATTCCTATATAAGAATTCATCTTTACCAGATCTCCCATTCTACCACTACTTTCTCATTTTTACTGCTTGCTTGTTATTTGGTCCAAGGGAGGTTATGCATGTGCTGAATTAGGGAGCATTATATTTGTGTGTGCTATCCAATAATTACTTTATCATTAGGAGTAAATATTTCATATATATTGTATTTTAATAGATAAATGATAAATTATAGAATACATATGAAGTTGTTTTCTCTTTTTGTGTATGTGTAATTATTTTGGACAGATTAGATTAATATATCTCATAGATAGATTTCAATCACTGCATATAATAATTTTGTGACTAGTTTTTGCTTGTTTTGAAAGCAATTTTGTGATATGAAATGCATTTTAATGAATGGCATTTAACCCCCTGTGAAAAGAGACTTTTCACTGAAATTGAAAATTGCAGATAAAGATAAATAAGCTGGCCAGTGAATTTGTGACTAGGCCTGTCTTCATCTGCTCACTGCTTGTATTACAGGTATTCCACCATGCCCAACATTGCACATGCACACTAGGGATCCAAACTCAAGTCCTCATACTTGCTTCGCACTTTAATCATTTAACCATTTTCTTAGGATTCTATTGAAGTCATGCGGTCTGATTGCTTGTTGTGTGTGAATACATTTGTGTGTGCATGATGCCTATTCCATAGTGGGTGAACGGAGCAGCCCAGAAGACAACTTGCTGGAAATGGTTCTCTCCTTTCATCTTTTCCTGGGCGAGAGGGATTGTACTCAGCTCACTAGGTTTGTTCGGCATATTGAAGTAACTGCTAATCCATTTTGCTGGCTCCTAAGTGGAGTTCATAAAGTGATTTTTCCACAAGGAAACTCCACCAAGTTTACATGTGTCATTTATACCATTTGATTTTGATGTTATTATGTGACATTGCCATTATTTCATTAAACAATTGGCCCAGTTTGTCATCTGGCCTGCCCATTCTGTTTGTCTACACTTGTCATCAGTACCTTGCTGCCTGTCCTTATTTTGCCTGTAATTTCACCTTCTTTTAAATTAATCATGAACTTTTATAAATTATTTTATTTTCATCTTTTAATATGGTTTTATTAATATGTCTGATCTCCTACTGACAAATTCCCTCAGCTTTCCTTTGGGGAAGTATTTATTTCTCCATCATATATGAAGTAAATTTATTCAGCTTTAGGTTAAGTTGTATAGAATTTAAATTCTGGAAATGTATAATATTCTATGAATTTTATTCTTCCTAATATTTTTGTATAACTATCCAACTGTTCTACATGCTCCATCAGCTCTTAAATGTGCCTCTCCAAATTTCTATAAATGCATGTTACATTGGTCTTAACGGATGATGATATCTGGTTAGTGGAAAGTTGAATATTGTAGTTTTGATGCTTACTTCACTAAGTGTTAAACATTTGAGAAATTATTTAATGTACTTATTTGATATTTATGTATATTACTAGAAAACTCTCCTATAAAATTCTTAGTGAGCTATAGAGGATTATTTAAGCAATCTGAATTTTGTTTTACCTTATAAATTTACATGTTGAAATTTTAATCTCTAAACTGATATATTGGGAGGGGCCAGTGGTACATCACTAAGACCTTTGTGAAGAACTTCTTGACTAGTATTAGAGACCTTGTTACAGAGGGCTTTCTGTCCTGCTTCCTGTTTAGAGGATGAGGAACAGCTGGAAGCAGTAATTTTAAAATCAAATATTGGATCCAAGGGTGCCCTAGTTTTGGATTCCCAGTCTTCCAAAATAGCAGAAGTAAATTTCTGTTGTTTACTCATTACCTGATATACGATATCTTCTTCACCAGCCCAATGAATAACTTTACAATTCACTTCACTTGCTTGGTCCTTACCAGAATTATGACTTACAAATACTTTTGCCTACCTTAAAAAACATATGACATTTTTGGTATACCTCTAGTGCCTGCTGCGATCATTAATCTTTACTACCAACTTGATTGACTTGAGTATGTTTCAGGGTATGCCTGTGAGGGAATTTCCAGCGATGACTAACTAAATAAGAAGGCTTATTTCAAATGGGCAATATTCCACCCCATATGGTGAGGGTTCAGATGAAATAAAGGAGGAAAGGGGAGAAAGCACAGTGCAGCTATTTTATTTCTGCTTCGGGTCTACCACAAGGTGAGCTGTTATGCTACATCTTTGACACCACGTGCACAGCCCTCAGGAGCTTCTGCCCTACTATTTCCTCACTTACATTGCTGTATCAGGCATTCATTCACAGTAATGGGAATTGGATTGGGACACATGCCTAATGTAACAATACTTTAGTGATGTGAAAAGCATGTTAACACATTATGTTCATAATACCTGTGCTTTGAAAACAAGTTTTTTAGCTAGACATATTGGTGTGGGATATCATGGTATGACTCTGCGTCTTTCACTATTAGAAATATCAAACTTTATACTGTTCATATTTACATTTTAAGTTACCTCTGTGTCTGTCTATCTGTAAAAGCATTTCTTTCTTTTTATAATTTAATGATACTTTTGCAGGACTAAACCACTAATTTCTATTTAAATCCATTAAGTTAGCATAATTTCTTTCTTAGGTTTAACATTTTCTCATTTTAAAAATTTAAACTTTTATTAATTTATTTTTTTACCCTCCATATTTTATTCCCATCCCGGTCCACCCTCCAACTGCTCTACATCCCATACCTCCTTCCAACCCTTCTCTCTCCACGAGGATGCCCTCACCCCCACAACCATACCATCAGACCTCTAAACTCCCTGGGGCCTCCAGTCTCTTGAAGGTGAGGTCCATCTTCTCTGACTGAACCCAGACCCGGCAGTCCTCTGTTGTGTATGTGTTGGGGGCCTCATATCATCAGGTGTATGCCGCATAGTTTGTGGTCCAATGTCTGAGAGATCTCTGGAGTCCAGGTTAATTGAGACTGCTGGTCCTCTTACAGGGTCACTCTCCTCCTCAGCTTCTTCCAGCTTTTCCCTTATTCAACTACAGGGGTCAGCAGTTTCTATCCATTGGTTGGGTGCTTGTTAGGTCTTTCAGGGAGCAGTCATGATAGGTCCCTTTTTGTGGTCACTCCATAGCCTCAGTAATAGTGTCAGAGCCCACCTCCAGCAGAAAGACAGGACATCAAGTGAGGGAAGAGGGTGCCATCCCACAGTCAAAACTCTGACCCATAATTGTTCCTGTCTGAAAGAACTTCAGGGATGGAAATGGAGAGGAACCTGAGGAAAAGAAGGTCCATCGACAGGCCCAAAGTTGGATCTAGCTCAAAGGGAGGCCCTAAGGTCTGACACTATTACTGAGACTAAGGTAGCAAAAACTTTATAATGAAGATTTTTCCAGTAAATTCCTCTATATCCTCATTACCACTACCATCATTAATTTTTATTTAATCTATGTATATGTCTGGAAAGCATATGTCCGTGGGTTGTATGTGCACACGTGTGGGCACGAATGCCTATAAGAAGGCCAAAGGAGGATGCTGGGTATCTATCTATGACTCTCAAACCTACTTTTTTGAGAAAGTGTCCCTAGCAGAACCTGGCACTAGGCTGGAAGTCAGAAACCCTCTGCAATTTTCCTACATCACTCTGCTCAGCTGGAGTTTCAGGCACACTTTCAGCCATTTCCAGCCTCTTTTACATTGCTACTCAGATCTCTTTACATATAAACAATGCCTGGTTTTACTTACTTTCTAACAATGTTGTTCATGAGCACACTTGGAGGAAATATGATGGCAGTGCAATATGGTTTTACCTCACTTCAAATTGAAGTCATCTTCATTTCAGTTTCTTCTGCACTTTAAGGAATATTTGCTACTCTAACATAGAAATGAGGCATAGATTCTTGAAATCATTATTTTATGAATTTCTATTCAAGTTTTTCCAAAATTTGCTTGTATAAATTGCCACACACTGTATGTATGTATATAGATGCAGTTAAATATGTATCCTACATATTTATGTAAGTAGAATTGTTCTGTTAAATAATATAATTGTACTTTGTCAGTTTGCCTTCCTAGATCTTTTGGTGGTCAACCCAACATTATGAATTTCTCAATGTACACACTCTGTCTACTAACAACTAATCCTTTATGTATACATACATTCAAGGACCAGTAAAGTTGTTCATCTTGAAATGGACAACGTCTCTCTGACCTAATTTGCTTCTTCAAATTACTTTTAAAAGGCATATAACTGTCTTGTACATGTCTTTTTTTATTGCTAGTATAAGAAGAATAAGTATTTATTGACCACATTTGAGGCAAATATTTCTCTTTAAAAATTGTTACCTATTAATCTTATTGCAATTTCTGCAGAGCAAAAGGCATGTATCAATAGAATCTGACAGGTTTATGATTGATTTTACAGTTTTATGTGTAGTTGACCCTTTCTACACTATCATTTCAGAAAAGCTATATATTTAAACAAGTTACACACACCTTGAACAATGTTTCTGACATATGGATCATTATCTAGGGGAAGGAATAGACTTAGTGAATCATGAGGTCTCCAGAGTAAGTGGAGATCAAAATGGAGATCAAAACACAATGGTTTCCAAGGAAGGCTCATGAAACAGAGCAACTGAATCTACTGGCTTTAATTCATTTCATATAGTGTATGTGTTATTATGCAACTTGGGAACCATGAAAAACAAAACATTGTTATCATTCCATGGTTGTAAGCTGATAATATTGCTGTTTGGAGAATTTTCATTTCTGAAATGTCTACTTTTGTGTGCTATAGAGCCTATTTCTGTTTTTTTTTTCCCTCATGACTTCTCTACATCCATTTATCACTGAAGCGTGGATCCTGTGTCTTGTACTCATATAGTATATATACATATTTTACAGGATAATCTCCTGGCTTTCCTTCTCACTTCTGCCAGTCTCTACCTGAGGAGAGACAGCAGAATTTCAAAGACATGATTTTTAACTCTGTGTGGAGAAATGATCTGAAACGACCTGTGGGTGTTCCTTTGGACCTAACACAATCTCCTCTAACTTTTCAATTCCAACTGTCCATGCCTAACAGACTCTCAAAGGGAGGTACTGGCTTCTTTTTTCTTCTTTAATTGAAAGGCCCACAAGCCTGAAGGCAGCTTATTAACTATTTGCATGCCACAGAGGAACAATTGCTGAAATTCCTGCTCCCCAAGAAATACAGAAAAAAACCCCAATGTGAATCATATTATGTATTTTAGAAATATATTTACCAGAAAGACAAAGGAAGGAAAGAAAATGAAAAAAGAAAGAAAGTTCAAAAGGGAGTTGTGAGAAATGTACAGAGGTTTTCAGGTTGGTCCAGGTCTGTGTATCTTATCATTCTGGTCCAGGAACTGGACATTTTCTTTACAAGAAATTATTCTCTACTCTATCAGAAATTCTATATTTCCTGCTGTTTTTTTTTCTTTTAGATAATGTGGAATGAGATACTTAACCTCAGTCACCTCTTTAAATTGAGAATACTGATTAAAACAAGCACATGTGCTGCATAAAAAGATGACAAGATGAAATGCCTGACACTGATTAAGCAATTAACTAACAGTACCCACCACTATCTTTTCAAATTATTTACAAGCAATGTGTAGTATTATTATTCCAAATGATTATAATGGAAAACCCAACTGATATTTACTTTTGGTGTTTTTGTTATTACTTTTCCAAGAAAAAAAATAACCTACATTTTTCTGATAATGGTTTTTCTTTAAAATATATAATAACCTCAATTTTCTTTTTCCCTTTATCCTCACAGCCTCTGCCTTGGTTTAGAATTTCATCATCTCTCATTTACGCAATTTCAGGAGCCTAGTAACCCGTCTCCCTGGCAACAGTTTCCACTCTACTCATCGCCTAAGGACTGATTTCCTCCCCTTTCCTCCCCTCCCATCCTCTCCTATTCTTCTATCTTCTCGATCAAATGAATTTCAGTGCCACACATATAATGTGGTATAATATTGTTTGTGTGCCTGGCCAGATGTTTTTGCATATGAATACACATTTCTGAGTAGTTGAAATGATAGCTACATATAATTTATATTCTGATTTTCACCTAACAGTAATTTTACAAGCACTTTGCAGGCTGCTAAGAAGCCCTTGCAATTATTTTTTTCAGCAACATGAGGGTCTATCAGGGAAAAAGACCATCATTCAATTAATTATTGCATACTGTGGTTGAAATGAAGGTGGCCTTCAATTTTCCAAGGTTGTTTAAATTATGTTATTTTAGAGGTCAGTGTGTTCAATGATATTTTCCTCAATTTTGAATAATTTCATCATTAAAAAAGTATGCAGGAATAATGTCCATGTGGCAAGGGTTGGGAATATTTTATAGCAGTGATCACAATGCCAGTTTATTTCCAAATGTGGTGGCTCAATCTTGACGGGCCCTTGTGTATATTTCATCAGTTTCCAAAGACTTAAAAATTGCATTTTATCACTTAATCTAGTTTTCCATTTATGGAATGAAAAATTTCTTAATTTTACAGTGATAAATTATAACCTTTACTTTAGTTTAATGATTAGCCAAGTTCAGATTACAAAAGCTTTTCACTTTTCACTGTGTGTGTGGGAAGGTCATTCTACTGTAGCTATTCGTATTCCCAGATCACACATATTTATTTGTTTTTGTTTGTTTGTTTTGTTTTTTGTTTTATAGTGAACAGGAGTCCTGCATTAGCAGAGTAAAAACACCTGCAGTATTTCTCCAAATGCTTTCTTTTGTTTTGATGTTTTGTTATTTTTGATGAGGGAAATAGCATATTCTTTTCTTTTGTTATCTTATTGGTTTTAATATCATGCAATATCCTAAGATTTGCTTGATATTCTTTTCCTACAAAAGCTTTCCTAACATCGTTGACTCCATCAATTAGAAAAGTAAAAACAATAACATATGTTCACGAGTTCCAAGATTCTTTGTAGTGAAGCCACTCCCTCCAGTCTGCACAGAGTGAGGGGCCCACCAAAGGAACAAAGTCTTTGTGTCTGCAAGACAAGTACAGTAATACCATTGGACTAATTTAATCACTTTGAGGCTCCCCGAAGAAGTGGAGGTACAGAGACATGCACAGCCTTCAGCAGCAATGTGTACCACCTCTAGGTTCTATTTTCTCTTTCTTGTACCTTATCTTTCTCGTATTATGTGTATGTCATTGAAATTCATTTGATCAAGACATAGAGCAATTGGAGGGGATGGGAAAGGATCGAAGAAAATCAGTCCTCAGGCGATGGTTAGATTGGAAATGGTTGAAAAGGAGACAGGCTATTGGGATCTTTTAAGTTTCACATAAGTTTATTGAGACAGGCCTATTGTAATTGGAGGTCTTCTAAGCGAATTAGACCATGCTCAATAGTGTGGATGCCTAGAGGACACAGGGTGCATTTTATTTATCTGTTTATCTCTATCATTTATGTTTCGGAGAAAGACATTTAAAATCTATATTGAATGAAAGGACAGAACATTATCCTCTGGGGTACAGTGATTTCAGAAAGTAAATGAATGTGGGGATGTTTTTTCCAAATAAGTGTGGGGATTTATGCTCTTGAATGTGCTCTATGGCCCTTAGAACGGGATTCTGTTGAGAGAAAATTGCAGTGTTGGATGAACAAGCCCCTAGAAATACATTAGGTATAAGAGAATAAATTAGAGGAAATAGGCTTCAGGGAAATAGGTTCTATAAAGCATTGTTCCTTCTTGTATTAGCTAGAAGTGGACTGCATTGAGGGCCCTAAACAGATTGTCAATATGGGTGCTCTGTTTGACCAACAAGGATAGAATTATTATCATTATTAGTAAGATGGTCTTGATTATAACATTCTTTTATCTTTATATCATATTTTTAAATGTTATTAAATGCTTTGAATTTATTTTTTATTTTGACTTTTTATTGTTAGCACATTAGAATATGTAATTTTAGTATACTTATGAGATAATCATATATTTACAGAATAATATGGGAAGTGGTGCAGAAAGCTGATTATGGCTATCCACACCTATAATCCTCACACTCAGCAGTTAGATGCAGGGTTGCAGTAAGTGTGAATCCAGCTTGGTCTACCATAGAGCTCTTGTACATTCTGCTATACATAGCGAGATCTTGCCTCCAAACAATCAACTTAAGACATGACACAGAGTATTCTTTTTCACTCTTTCAACTCATTTCAGTGCTAGCATCTTCTAAATCCAGAGTGCAGGCACAAGCATAATGTGAGCATTCACACACACAAGAGCCAGGCCTCCTTCTTTTTCTCCTCTCTGCCTTTCTTCCTTCTGCTGTACATATAATAGATCATATTTTAAACCTGCTTATTTTACTCTCACATAATACTTATCATCTCATATGTATTTACTTACTGCTTATAATTCTCTTCAGTGGCATATGTCTTGCTTTAAAAAATATTTTTGAAATTGGGTGTTTCTTTATATTTTAAAATTATACTTCTACATTAAATACGTGGTTTAGAAATACTTTTACAAAGTTTGTAGTTGGTACTTACACTTTCATAATTTTTGAGTGAAAAAATTCGCAGTAGCAATAATAATTTTATTGACTTCTAGCTTATCAAATTCTCTATTGCATAATTTATTTCTTGGTTTGAGAAGTATTTTTCTATTTGAATATCCTGAAAATAGCCTATTTCTACAAAATTTTGTTTATTCATTTTCCACTTACATATGCGGTGCATTTG
This sequence comes from Hylomyscus alleni, assembly GCA_019843855.1. NCBI lineage: Eukaryota > Metazoa > Chordata > Mammalia > Rodentia > Muridae > Hylomyscus > Hylomyscus alleni. The sequence continues at coordinate 18,799 of JADRCC010008029.1, forward strand.
TAGCAACATCTGGACAGAGTGAGAGTTAGGTTAATGCTCCATACTGATCTGTTAATATTTGTCAGTCTCATGCTATTTGTTGAAATCACATATCTCTCCATTTATCTGTTTTGCCCCGTGATAGTGCACCTTTGAATATTTCTTTTGTTAATCAATGTCTACATCTATGCAACTCTTACATACTAATTTTATTGGGATATAAGTACTCAAATTCTATGACGTATCGGTTTAAACTGTAAAGTTCAGTAAGGTTTAGTATATTCACAAAGTTTTGCAATCATTAAAAATGACTTGTGCCACAAAATTTCCATCATCCCAAAGACACATGTTCATTCAAAGTTTTCACACCAATATTGTATATTTCTCAGGATCCTAATCAAATCATACATTCAGTATGTAATGTTTTGCACATCCTTCTATCCATTTGGTGTAACTTTGGAAAGATTCTTTGTTCCTCACGTTTGCTTAGGTGCTTTTGCTCTTTAGATAATGGTGAATACTGCCTGTATTCAGGCACCCTTTATGTTTTTTTTTCTTCTCTCACTTCTATTTAATAATGTTGCAAGTCATCATATACACACGTGGTTTTATAGTATTTTGTAGGATTTCTCAATCTACACTTCTAATGGGTGTCTGTTTCTGGTTTTCATTTTGTTTTATATCTGCTCAGTTCTTCCTAGGCAAAACTGGTTACTTTAAAGATAGTTTCATTTTCCATTTATTGAAAAAAATTGTGAAGGATTTCTGGTAATTTTAAATATTTGAATTATTTTCCTTAAAGATGTTTTTGTTTATCAGCTTTTCATTAAAATATATATTTTAAATTTCTTATCAAAATTATTGCTTGCTATTAATTTGTCCCAGTTTTGTAACTTTTAGCAATTTTCAGAGCTTATGTCTTACTACAAAAATTTTCTGTTTAACTAGGTTTTGTAACTTGTGCATGCCATATCTGTATATACTTTATATATATTTATGCTTTTTAAGATTCAGTGCTTATATTCTTTCTTACATTCTTTTAGTACAAGTAACGGTTCACCATTATGAAATATCAAACTCTGGCTAGTTTGCTAAATACAGAATTTCTATTTTTTTATTTATGTCTGTTGTAATTTTTATTTTTTGCACACTTTGTCAAGTTAGCTATTGTTACTTTTGCTTTCTGAAATGCAAGAGTCATTTATTTAGTATCCTAATTTTCTAAGTAAATAAACACATATAGTATACCTATGAAAAACAACTTTTTAGCATTGCTTAAATTTTGGTATTGTGTGTTTTCATTTTCATTCATCCTAGAGCATTTTCTAATTCTCATTTTGTTTTCTAATTTTACATCAATTAAGATTGTGTCATTTAATTCATTCTGTATTTGTGATTCCCCTTTGCCTGATTTTTTTGTTTCCTTGATTTCTAATTTTATGGCATTTTGTTTGGAGGATAATACTGTGTATGATTAAAATCCTTTTGAATTGATTGAAGCTCATTTTGCCCTGACATATGGTGCCCCTGGACAGTGTTTTTGTGTTCATCATGGGCGGAATGTGTGCTCTGCTGCTTCTGAGTAGAGCGCTTCGCATTTGTCTATTATGTGTAATTGGTGTGTTGTGCTGTAGGAGCACTCTATTTCCATGCTAATTCTCTGTGCAGTTGTTCTATCCATTACTGAAAGTAGGTTATTGAAAAATTCAACAATTATGTTTGAATTGCTTATTCTCCCTTGAATTCTGTATTGCTTCACCTATTTGGATGTCTATTGTTAGATGAATTTGCAACTACTTTGTGTTTGTGATAGCTGGGGCATTTGCTATTGGACAGTATCCACCTTTTACTTCAATAGTAATTTTTATCTTAAAGGTTAATATTTTTAATATCGGCATAGGTTATGTTTTCCTAATTCTTTTATGAAAATGGTTTTCTTGACCTGAAATATTTATATCTCATCTATAGAGCATATAATTGTTATTTTAATAATTCTTCCTTATCGTTTTTGTGATTGACTTCCATTTAGTTAAGTAACTAATAATACATTCACAACTCCTAAGTAGCTAGTTTCCCTATATCTTATACTACCAATTCCTTCTGTAAGTGTAAAATTTCTTTTGAAATAAATATTTTCTGCTGTACAATTTTAATTTGCTTGCCTTTTTTCTTTGATGGTATATTTTTGTTATTTTCTTAGTGGAGCCTTTAAACATTATAATTAGCAGCTTAATTTATAACAATCTAGAGAAAATTAAAAGCAACTTAATTGAATAGTATACAAGAATCATGCCCCTTTATAGCTGTATTGCCTCCCTCTAATTTGTCTTGTTATTGTCAGACAAATTACCCCTTTGTACATTTTAATCCCATCAGCACAGACTTGTAATCATTCCTTTATGCAGTTGCCATTAAATTAGATAGGATTAAAACATAGTTACGAACAACAAATCTCTTTCTATTGACTTTTCTATTTTACTGCCACTAAAGCTCTTTATGTTTAATTTTCTTTTCCCTCATTTTAATAAACCCCTGTGCTTGTCGCTTGCAGCATGGGTTTATTGAAAAATTCAATTTGTCCTTTGTATTTTCTTTTTGTTGTTATTGTTATTTTTTGTCAAAGAATATCCTGCTTTCTTCTTTCTGTTTTCAACATGCATTTTCTCAATATAAGCAGCATTAATTGACGGCTGTTTTTCTTCCATCATTCTAATTGTGAACTTCTACAATGCTTTGTTCTTCTGTGGTTTAAGTAGGCACCTGTTCATACGGCTGATGAGCTGTGTATATGGTGGCACTCCACTCTTGAGGCTTTTAGTATTTCTCTTTGTCTTCGGCTTTGACATTTTGGTTATTAGGAGGTTTAGAGATTGATGTCTCTGAGTTAATCTTATTTGAAGTTTATTGTAGAGTCTAGATGGGTATATTAATGTTTTTCATCAAGCTCAGAGATATTGTTTCTTTGAATATTCTTTTTGCCTCTCTCCACCTCTTGGTCTCCTGACACCCGTTATGTGCATGTCATAGTACTTGATGCTGTTCCGCAGGTCAATAAAGCCCTTCTCATCCTTCTGAATGTTTTCATTTTCATTTTCAGATTGTTTAATGTCAACTGAGTCACCTTTGAACTTGCTCACTATTTATTCTGCAATTTTTAATGTTTTCATTTTCAATCTTTTTATGCCCTAAAATTTAAAATTTAAATTTAAATTACTGTCATTTTTTTAACCACAGTCTGTTTTTTTTTTTTTTTT
>JADRCC010008140.1:0-12208 GCA_019843855.1 Hylomyscus alleni
AAACCCTTTATCTACAATGGTGTACTACTTGAAAGTGATGCTAAGACAATGATAGTACAAATCTTGTGGGAGTAATAAATGAATAACTGATCTGACTTGAAGCTTAATCCAGTAGGTGGAACCCATACCTGGCAGTATTGCTTAGGTGACCAAGAACCTGAGAATATCTGAATACCTAAGGCAAAACCAAATAATAGTGGACTAAGCAAAAGAAAGAAAAAAATGTAATGATTAGATGACTCCTAATGATATGTTGCTATACTCACATATCTGTGCATTGTTGAAAATATGCCATCATCAGAGAAGCTCCTTCCTATAGCAGATGAAAATAAATACAAAAACACACTGCCAGACAATACTCAGAGAGCAAGTGTTGCAATACTCAGCCTTAAATGGGATGGACTCTCACATCACTTCTCTCAGAGCTCAAGGCACCCCACAGAAGAAGAGGGAGAAAGAAAGTAAGAGCCAAAGGGCATAGAGGACACCAAGAAAGTAAGGCCCTATAAATCACCACTAGCAAAGCTCATGTAAATGAACAGAGAGTGGAGCAGTATAAAGAGGGTCTGCAGTGGTCTTCACTAACTCCTTGGAGTTTTTATTACCAGCCTTCAGTAGGGTCTTAATAGGATTCTTGAATGTGTGAATGAGTGACTCTCTGATTCTTATGCCTTTTCTTGAGCTCTATTTCTTCTCTTGGTTTGTCTTCTCCAATTTCAATATGGTGGTTTTGCTTTTTCCTATTTTATTTTATTTTATTTTTATATTTTAAGAAAATGAAGGAATTAGTAAAAACTAAGCCACTGTGGTCAAGGTTAACAATTAAACTGTCATTTATATCTCCTAAGATAGGAAAAAAGTCAAATTTTCTCCATTTTTCTTGAATTTGACATGCCTCATATTCAAAAGTTGTTGACCAGTGAAAATTTACTTCCCATTTTGGGGGATTTTAAAGTGAGGTGGGCTCAATTAAACAGTATCTGAATCCTCCTAAGATCCATAACTTTCACCAACATCTATTAGCTCTAATTCCTTCATTTTTTGAGGGAAAGAGCCCCATTGTACTGCTCAGGACTCCACTCTGCCCGCCTTCTTTCCCCTCTACATGAATATCAAGTAAGTCTGTGATTAGTACTCAGCCCGTCCTACCTGGTAGGTAGTGTTAAAAAGCTTTGTTCTCTAGATTAGGGTTGTAGATACAGCTGAATTCTTTGACCTAGAAATTGTAAATGCCCATTTACTGTTCAAGACTAGGGACACTTCTATGCTTTCCTGTTTGATACACAAAGTGTCATTCTTGGATTCTGTTCCGGGAATATTAAAAAATGAATCCACCCCGCAAACTTTCCTTCCCGCCGGACCACGTTCTAGTGCTGATACCATCCGGCTACAACACTGTGTCTCAATGGGCTCTTGCTATTTTCTCCCAGCTAACAGCAATATCTCGCTCACATGCAACGCTTTCATCTAGTGCCTAGTACCCGGTAAAGCATGACTCTTAAGGCTTAATTATCTAATCAGGTTTATATAAGAACAAGATCACAATTACAAAATGCCAATACAATAATTTCCGTGTCAAATGATAAAGACAATATTTTGATCCAATTAATCTAACTGTGTAAAAATCTTAGCCACACTTATAACCACACAGGGTCTGAATCGTCATCTTCCTCTGCCTCCATGATGATCTTCTCTACCTTCCCCCTCCGCTCTTTTTCCTCCTCAACTTCTAGCTTCACCTCTCTATTCCTGTCCAATCACGGGCCTATCACTGCCCTAATGTGATTGGACAGAGAAATGCTACAACAGGATTCTATCTCTTGCTTAATTTCTTTAAAAAATTAATAGAGAATAGTCCCCTTCTCTCATTTATTCCCCTTAGAAGAGTTTCTTTCTATAGTTTTCCAAATTGCTGGTGATTACACCCACTCAAATATTTAATTCATCATCACAAACAACATCATATTCATAATTCACTATATAGTTAGTCTACCATGATGTGTCTTGAGTGAGGAGAGCATAAATAGCATCTACTCCTCTCAAACTTGAAAGGTGGTGTGGAGGGAGAGACAGCTCCACTTGCTCCAGGCTTACTGGACTGCTCCTCAAGCCCAAGTGCAAGGTGTGGGTTAAAGTGGGGTCCTGTGTCAGCTCCCAGGGTTGGGCCACTCGGAGAGGGAGGACATGGGAGTTTTGATTGCTTGTTCCCCACTCTGTGGCCAGGTAGGTGTCAACTATAAAAAGTTGTGGTTCCAGGGTTGGGGAAGTGCAGTCAGAGGTCTGACAGACTGCCTGAATCACTGGGGGTCAGGTAGGAGGGAGACCTGCATGTAGGCCCAGGACAGCAGGTTCTCAGACTCTTTGGGCATCAGAGACACTGTTGGATGAGTTGAGAGCAGAGCTGACTGTAGCCCATGGCTGAAGAGAAAAGGGTGGGAGGAGAGCTCTAGCTGGAGAGAGTCCTTGGCTTGTTTGGTGGGCAGCTTAGCTTGGTGGAGTCAATGGCTGGGAGTGCAGCCTCATGTGGGAGATTAAACAGGGTTCCTTAGAGGAAGAACTGCTCCATTGTTCTGCAAGGCGGGGATCCCAATGAGAAGAGATGTTTTTCCCTTTCCAGGTCTCCCCTTCAGAAGCCTTCTATCATATCCTCCCTTCCTCTGCCTCTGTGAGGGTGCTCCCCCATCCACCCACTCCCATCCTCCCGCCCTGGTATTCCCCTACACTGGGGCATTGAACACCAGTCATGGTTTTAAGGCATTTATTGCCTTGGTGGAGAGTTGCGATGAGTAAAACCGTACACTACTTCTCTGAGGTTAATTACCTTTTGCAGGGAGCAGTGTCTTGGAAGGAGAGCTTAATTGGCTAAGCCTTTCAGGCCTTTAGGTACCTCATTAAAGTGGAGATCTGTCTTGAGGCTACATGATCTGTGGTCACATCCTCTACCTGTGGAGGGGTTTGGGGCATTGCCCTTACATGACTGATGGCCACAGAATTCTGGAGAGCTGAGGCCTCTTGTCAGGAGGCTGGTGTCGAGGATCGTAGCAAAACACCTGCCTTTCCTTGCAGGATCACCTGCTGGGTCACCTGGGTTTTAAACCTAGTTCACCCAGAAACCAGACTGCCTTTAAAGTCCCACAGTAAGGGGTGGGGCAAAAAAATAAAATATTTTTATTTTTAATGTGGTTGTATTTTATATTTTTATTTTAAATATTATTAATTCAAATATGAAAAAATGAAGCCTACAGGTGAAATAGAAGAAATCTAAAAATAAAATGTTTGTTATCATTCCAAGTAATGTTAGCATGCTTTATTATGGCTTATTTGACTTAAATTCCCTTTATGTTCTTTTTAGATTGAAATGAGAGCAGAATCTCACATTATATGTAATTCCCACAGTTTATTATTTAAATCAAATATATTTAGTGATTTTAAATATGTATTAGAAATTTCCCCTTCATAATTGGGAATACTTTGAAGTTACTCAGAGGACATGGAATCCTCTCGCATACATGCTTTGATAAACTGTAATGACTGGAAATATTTAATGTTCAGGGCAATTGCCTTCAGACTTAGCCTTATCTCCCCAAAGTGTCGACTGTCTATAAAGGTATTTTTCCTCTCTGGTAACTTATGAAAAACACAACAGACATGACCACAGGCTAAGAAAATTATAGAAAATCAGTTGAATAGAAGTATTTCCCCTAAGGCTAGTGATCTCTATCCCTTCCCAAATTACTACAAGAATAAAATTCACTCTTGTATTTATAATTCTATCCAGAATCAGCTCCATGCTATCCGGACTCATTCAGCACTTGCTAACAACAAAGACTTTCTTACTAAAGCAATTGCATTTTAAATTAACAAACAGATTTTATATCCATTTCTATTAAAGATAATTGAACCAAAGCAAAATTTTCGTGTTACAGTTTTCCATGCCAAATCCTTTGCATGAGAATTAATGTTTGATATTTCAGAAATAAAACCATTTTTAGAAATGATTTCACTCAAGGTTTCTAAATCTGAATTAATATAAGCTTGCTTTTTAAAAATAAAATAAAGAAGAAGCTGGGTGTAGTGGCAGGTACCTTTAATTCAAGATGTTGGGGGGCAGAGGAAGTTTCATCTATTTGAGTTAAATGCCAGCCAAGTATATATAGCAAGTTCCAACACAGCCAGAGACACACAATGAGAAACTATCTCAAACAAGTAAAGATTATAATTTGATGGCCAAAGGAGATTGATTAGATTTGTTTATTACTTACTTTTAGTGATTTATTGTTGCCTACTAGAGATACATGGGTTCTCTGTTTTGAAATTTTGCTTTCTTTTAATTTAAATATTAGTAAGAAGTAAATTGTTGCACTGCCCCATGATCACTAAGTATCACATTGACTGAGCCTTTGGGTTACTGTGAGTAATTGTACAGAAGCTGTGAAGCTGGCATTAAACTCAGTTTGTGGCATGGAATTCTAAGTGGGTAAAATGTTTACCTCATGTATAGATCAATCCCCAGTGTCACCTTAATACCTGATATAGAAGATGCATAGCTATATTCTCACATATGGGATGGAGAGGCCAGAGGAACAGAAGTTCAAGGCCATACTCAGCTATTTACCAAGTTTTATGGAATCCTGTGCTAAATGAGACAATATGAAAAAACAAAAACAAATAAAAACAAAAAAGACAAATCAGTAAACAGCTTTATACTCTGACAGTTTTATGGTCCCACTGAGGGTCAAGACACTTTCATCATGTACAGAGTAAGCTGTGACTTCTTAAATTTCTCTTAATAAGCCCAGTTGCCTATAAGTCAATATTGCAATGAAAGAATGCCAGCTACTATTTTCCTTAATAATCTTCTCTTTCATAGTTAATCCAAAAGACGTGGTTGAATTGCATTTTCCCAATCTATCTTTCTACAATTTACCTTTCCCATGGCTACTTTAGGCATTTTAAATGGAAGGATTTATAAACAAATAACATTTGATTTTGGAGTTTTCAGTGACTAGAATGTTAACTTTTCATATTAAAATTTATTACATAAATATATTCTGTTTCTTTTTCCCTTTTCCTTTTTATTCCTTCCTTCCTTCCTTCCTTCCTTTCTTCTTTCTTCCTTCCTTTCTTTCTGTTATATCTTTGATCATAGCACTTGAAAGTATTATTATGAGTTCAAAGTTTGTCCAGGCTACTGAGTTAGTTCCTGCTTTAAGTATAAACACAACAAGGAAATAAATACACCAATGAAATAAAATCAACAGAGGCTATTTCAGCTTAATCTGTCCACCTTTAATGTAAATTCCCTCTCCTTACCTTTCAAAATCGTACACATTTAAAACAGTTAACATGAATTAGTTGCTCATTTAATAGGTTCTATTAAGAAATTTTCATCCTCATATAATTGTACTCTGAGCACTTGCAAACCTACTACTTTATATTATATATGTTTTCAAATAATTCTAATATTTGAAAAATAACTGTACTGAAGTAGTCTTGCAAAAATAACAGTATTTATGTGGGCAGCTACAAATTCTGATCTTTGGTAGTTGTGGGGTTTTTGTTTTTTTCCTTGTTGTTTGAGAATATTCATGAAATGACAGTATTGTGATTATTCAGCTGGAAGAATCTTCCAGGTTTACCTATATACAGTATCTAAAGAATGAAAGCTGGCCTGATTTTTACTGAAGTCATGAAGATTATTGTGTAATTCTCTTCAATTAAATCAAATTTATTTAATTATTTGATGTTGATATCTCTTCTTGATAGCCTAGGTCATTTTTACCTTGTTTAGTATTTGACAGACTTTATCTGTATGGGACTAGATAAATGTTTGAGGCTTTTATGGCCATTCTCTGTAGTAGCTACTTACCTGACCTGTTGTGAGTGAAACAGCTATTGAGACAATATGGAAATGCATGAGCCTGTTTGGGGGCATTGTAAGTCAACCAAGGGTGACAGTTACCCAGGATTTAATACCCAGGATGTTCTGAGCAGTGAAATTTCCTGGCTGATTGTGTTGAGGTTCATTCATTCTTTCCTCATTGTTTAGCCTCTAAGACCATGCATGCTCACAATTATAGTATGCCAATATGTGTGGCTGACCAGGTTGTACGTGAATCCTCCTTATACATGTGTTATGCTTATCAACATTCTCCCCCATTGTTTTTTTTTTTTTAAGTTTCGATGCAAAACTGATAAATGCATCCCCTTCTGGTGGAAATGTGACACTGTGGATGACTGCGGTGATGGATCTGATGAACCTGACGACTGTCGTGAGTATTCTGAACATCTGGTTTAGATTTTAAAGTTCCTAACATTCTAGACTTGTAGAAATCATGTAGACTTAGACTGAGGCCTTTTTTTTCATAAACTCCCATCTTTGAAATAGGAAAGTTTTAACTTGGAATTCTTTAATATATGTAAAGAGAAATGATTGCAATGTCTTTATTTTGTCTATAGTTTTGGCTTATTTGGCTGTTTTTTTTTTTTTTTTGGTGGTCAGTAATACAGAAATTGCTGTGAGATTTGCCAAATATGAAAGGCAAATCGGAAAGACATAGAAATCCTTTTATATATAATAGATAGAAACTTGTATCTTCTCTGTCACTATTAAAACCTTAAAAATTCTTGAGGAGTCAGACTTTTCAATGCTAATTTTTATTTACTGTGAGATTTAATCTGCCCTTAGCAGCTACAGTAAAATGGATCCTGAGTGTGATTGCTGTGGTTACAGCTTCTAAGTTAGCAATCATTGCTCACTTAGGTGGTGATGGGCAATCAGAAGTCTCTCTGGAAATCCTATTATAGTTCACTACATAGGTCACTTCAATCCTTCGCTGTCAAGATGAGGATACTTACAGTCAATCTCAATAATTCCTTCTATGTCTCAGTGCATGGTTGCCCTGACTTCGATTTGACAATTGAGCCATGAGTTGGCCTTGATTGGCCTTGACAATAGAGTTTCAAGATCCTAAGGCTAGCACTGCAGAGAGGGAATATTGTCTAAGTGACAGGCAGTTATTTACTTCTGTAGAATTTTCTAGCATCAACTATAAAGCTATTTGCATTTTCAGATAGTTATTTAAATGAACCCTATTTCATCTTCTTTGCACTATCAACTTAATACACTGAAAGTTGTTTCACATATTTTCTTTGCATATGGAAAGCAATAAGCCATCACTTCGATGAGAAATAAAATGAAAGCTATTGCTTTTGTAATATTTTGTATGTTTGATTTGAAAAAATATTGTCTTTGATTTATTTTCAATGTGCTAGACAATTCATGAACAGAAAGACTTGTGGATACTAGGTATAAACTCATGATCAAATTATTCTTATTAAAAGTTTTGGAATTTGAAAAAATGCCAAAAGAAGGAATCACATGGGTGATGGTGACTCCCCTTTTTATAAGAAAACTATTTTTTTCACAATAAAAAATGGTTTCCCATAAACCACACCCTTTACAATAGTTACAACTAATATAAAATATCTTGGTGTAAGTCTAACCAGGCAAGTAAAAGATCTGCATGACAAGAATTTCAATTCTCTAAAGAAAGAGATTGAAGACAACCTCAGAAGATGGAAAGATCTTCCATGCTCATGCTCTTCTGTAAATTCACGATTAACATGGTAACATGGTAAGAACTCCAGAAAATCAAGTAACCCAATTTAAAAATGGGGTACAGAACTAAATAAAGAATTCTCAACTGAGGAATCATAAATTGCCAAAAGCACCTAAAGAAATGTTCAACATCCTTAGTCATCAGGGAAGAGCAAATCAATATGACTCTGAGATTCCACCTCACACCAGTCAGAATGGCTAAGATCAAAAACTCAGATGATGGCAGATTTTAGTGACAATATGGATAAAGGAACACTCCTCCATTGTTGGTGAGATTTCAAGCTGGTGGTTCCTCAGAAAATTGGAAATAGTTCTACCTGAAGACACAGCAATACCACTTTTGGGCACATACCCAAAAGATGCTCCAACATATAAAAAGGACACTCCCATGTCATAGGAATATCCTTAGCAGCCTTACTTTTAATAGCCAGAAGTTGGAAACAAGCCAGATGTCCCTCAAGAGAAGAATGAACACAGAAAACATGGTACATCTACACAATGGAGTACTACTCAGATTTTAAAAATGATGACTTCATGAATTTTGCAGGTAAATGATTGGAACTAGAAAACATCATCCTAAAAGAGGTATACCTATACCCAAAAGGACAAACATGGTATGTATTCACTCATAAGTGCATGTTAGCCCAAAATCTCTGAGTCCTATGATATAACTCACAGACCATATGAAGCTTAACAAGGAAGAAGGCCAAATAGTGAATGCTTCAATTTCACTTAGAAAGGGGAAGAAAATAATCACAAGAGGTGGAGGGAGCGAGGTAACTGGGTGAGGGAGAGTTGGGAGGGGGGTAAACAGGAGCAGGAGCAGGTATAGGAAGAGATAGGAGAGAAGTCCAGGGGTCCAGATGCCAGGGATGCCAGAGGCTCCCCATGGCCCCATGGGTATGACATTAGCTGAATGGGGAGATAGAACCTGAAGAGACCACCATCAATAGATAGACATGTCTCCCAGTTGAGTGGTGGGGTCATCTACCCATCTCAAAAATCTTTTACCCAGAATTGTTCCTGTCTAAAGGAAACACAGGGACAAAAAAATGGAGCAGAGCCTGAAGAAAGGCCATCCAGAGACCATACCACCTTTGGATCCATCCCATCTGCCGACACCAAACCCCTACACTATTGCTGATACCAAGAAGTACTTGCAGACAGGAGATTGGTGTAGCTGTCCTCTTAAAGGCTCTGCCAGTACCTGACTAATACAGACGCAGATACTCACAGCTAACCATAGAAGTGAGCCCAGGGATCCCAGTGGAAGAGTTAGGGGAAGGACGGAAGAAGCTGAACAGCATTGCAACCACATAGGAAGAAGAACAATATCAAACAAGCAAACAAACAGACACCCAGACTCTTCAGAGCTCCCAGAGACTAAACTACCAATCAAAGAGTACATATTATTCAGTCCATGGTTCCTGCTACATATGGAGCAGAGGATTCCCTTATCTGGCATTGATGGTATGGGAGGCACTTGGTCCTGTAGAGGCTTGTCTCCCCAGTGAAGGTAGATGCTAGAGGGGTAAGGTGGTGGTAGGTGGGTGGGTAGGTTGGGGAATCACCCTCTTAGAGGCAAAGGGGAGAGGGATTTTGCAGAGGTGAAACCTGGGAGTAGAATAACATTTGGAATTTAAATAAATAAAATAATTAGTAATAAAAGGTTTCCCATGATGTAGTAAATAAAGTAAATACAATTTGAATTTATAGGTTGAAAAAATTGGAATGCTCCTGTTAATGTATTGAAATGGTCTTTACCTTTACTGCCCAGAGCCACTATTGCTGAGGAAAACAAAATGCAGCATGCTCAGTACCCCGAGCAGTCAGCATCACAGTGGTTTTTCTCCCAGTATTTGTACCTTCTGAATTCTATGTACAAATTTGAAATATCATGTAAACCATTGGTGTGGAAAGTTAACTACAGAGGTACAGAGTTAATAAGAGTTCCTCCCAGAGACAAACTTTCATAATATACATGGTCAAATATTTATGTTTGTTTGAAAAATTCAGAGAAGATGCACTGCTATTGGAAAGCTGGTATGTGGTCCTGATCCTAGTAAAACATACATATTTTCATTTTGTGTTTTAATTAAGCAGTAAATATATATTTAAACAGTGAATATATATGTATATAGTAATGGCATATATCTGTTCATATATATACAAATATGTTAAATGGTTTATTCAAGCCATGTCTATTATCTTATGTGCTCATTATTTTGTCTTGAGAACATGAAGCATCTTTCTTAGCAATCATCAAGTATAAAATATGTTGTTACTATACATAGGTGTTAATCTCTGGAACTTACTCCTCTTGCCTAGTTGAGTCTTTTGTGTCCTGTTTTTACTATCTCTCTAGTCATCTTCTCCCTACCCCCTAAGAGCTCCTATTTAACTCATTGCTTTCATGAGCTTGAATTTTTTGTTGTTGTTGTTTTAAAACTTTATTTTCTTAGTCCAAGTTTCTATTCCTGCACAAACATCATGACCAAGAAGCAAGTTGGAGAGGAAAGGGTTTATTGAGCTTACACTTCCACGTTGCTGTTCAGCACTAAAGGAAGTCAGGACTGAAACTCATGCAGGTCAGGAAGCAGGAGCTCATGCAGAGGCCATGGAGGGATGTTCCTTACTGGCTTGCTTCCGCTGGCTTGCTCAGCCTGCTCTCTTATAGAACCCAAGACTTCCAGCCCAGGGATGGCACCACCCACAAGGGGACCTCCCCACTTGATCACTACTTGAGAAAATGACTTACAGTTGAATCTCGTGGAGGCATTTCCTCAACTGAAGCTCCTGTCTCTGTGATAACTCCAGCCTGTGTCAAGTTGATACACAAATCCAGCCAGTACATTTATATACCAGTGACATGAAAAAATAGTTCTTATTTCTGTACTTGGGGTACTTGACATAATTAGCACTCTCCAGGCTCATACAAACTGTCACAAATGAGATTTCCTTCTTATTTAAGCCTGGATGACATTTCAGTGTTTATCTGCAAGGTGTCTTTCATCATCTGTCTTTCTGCATATAAGGTCATGCATCTTTCTTTCTGCATATAAGGTTAGTGGACTGCCAGAAGCAACACTGCAGAAAAGACTGAGGTGCTAACAGATTTCCAATATGCATTTCATTTCTAGTGTACATGTACACATATCAGAACCACGAAATAAAATGACAGTTCTATTTCACTTTTGAGGAAGCACCCCATTAATTCCCATGCTATGTCCTAATTTCTGTTGTTATCAACAATATAAAAAAAAATAGTCCCTTTCTCAACATTTGGCCAATATTTAGCATTCTGTGTCTTTTAAAAATAGTGCTCATTTTTAATAGATTTGAGCTTATATCTCATTTTGGTTTTACTATTTAGTCCCTTTGTAATTAGTGATATCTTTTACCATTTTTTTCTATTTAAGTACTTAGTCCAGTCTTAAAATTTCCTGGTTTGTTATTTTATTTCAAGTTGATTTTGTCATACATTTAGAATATCAGTCCATAATTAGAATATTTACTTTCTAAACATTTCTCCATTTTCATAGGTTGTATTTTCTACTGTGATTATTTCATTATTTTTAAAATACATTTTGTTTGATTTGCTGACCTTTATCTAATTTCGCTCTTTGTTACCCAGGCTTTGGAGATCAGTTCCTCATCCAACCTAATGGAAACAATTAATTCCATGTTTTACAAGTAGTTTATTATGATTTTCAAATTTCATTTTGTTATCATTAATATATAAATAAATTTGGCTGCTGAGAACTGAATGTAGGACCTCTAGAAGAACAACCTGTGCTCTTAACTGCTGACCTATCCCTCCAGCTCTGGTTTGTGTTTGAGTAGCTGCATCATCACAATTTGTATATATTTATACTGACTTCCTGTAACCTCATCTAAGAGGGCAAGGAGGCTTGATCCAAGTGTCACACACTTGAAAACTTACATAGTGCTATTTGTGTGAACACAGTGATCAGGAATTCTTTGTCATTACAAGTTCACATTACATTCCAAAGACACATAATAACATCACACTAGCTTCCAAATCTTTTTGGTTTTGATTTTTTAAAGATTTATTCATATTTATTTGGTATATAGAAATTTTGTCTGCATGTGTATCTATATACCACATACATACAGTGCCTGTGGTGGCACAAAGTGGACATTGGATGCCCTGGAGTGACAGAGGTTATGAGCTGCCATGTGACTGCTGGTAACTAAATCCAGGTCCTCAGGAGGAACAACTACTACTTGTAACCTCTGAATTCAGGTCCCCAGTTGTCTAAATTGTATGTAAACTAACAGGAAACAAAAGCAGAATGAATATGTATATATAATGCAGTTTAACATTGAATTCAGTTAACAAATTTTACTGATGAAAAATTTTTAGAAATTATTATTAAGGAAGTAAAATAAATAGAGAGATTGGCTTTTTATAGAATTTACATTTTTCTCAATTAAGACCAAAGTATATTTCCAGAATCAAGTTTCAAATTTCAGTTATCCATTATTCCTCAATTTGAGCTAATAAAAAGCCTAGAGCTGGAGAGTTGGCTCAGCTGTTTTAAAAGCTAGGCTCCCAACCAAAAA
>JADRCC010008527.1:0-12954 GCA_019843855.1 Hylomyscus alleni
CCCATCCCCTCTCCCATCACTCCTCCTATTCCTCTCAGAAAACAGGAATCTCCTTGTAGGTGCCAACCCACCCTGTACATCAAGTACAGAAGCACTAAGTGAGAGGTTCCATGGAGGCCAGATAAGACAGTCTAGCTAGGGGAACAGAATCCAAAGGAAAGCAAGAGTCACTGCCTACTCCACGTGTTAGGGGACTCATATGAAGAACAAGCCGCAGACCTGCTATAAATGCATCGAGGGCCTAGGTCCAATGCACACATGTCTATTGGTTGGTAGTTCAGTCTATGTGAGCCTCTGTGGACCCAGCTTTGTAGATCTTCTTCTGGTATCCTTGACCACTCCAGCACACTCATTCTTCCACTATTTTGCTTGTTTATCCCTTTTGTTTAGTAGTGAGTCTCTGCATCTATTTCCATCAGCTACTGGATGAAGTTTCTCAGAAGATAGTTATGCTAGGGTCATTAGTGCAAGTGTAGCAGAGTATCATTAATAGTGTCACAGGTTAGCTCTCTTGCAAGGTTTGGGTCTTGATTTGGACCAGTCACTGGTTGGACATTCCCTCAATCTTTGCTCTATCTTTTCCCCTGCATTTCTTGGAGGCAGGACAAATTTTGGGTCAAAGGTTTTGTGGGTGAAGTATTGTACCCCCTCCCTCCAATGGAAGTCCTGCAAGGGAGGATACTTCAGAATCCATATCCCCCACTGCTAGCAGTCTCAGTTAGAATCACCCCCATAAACTCCTTACCCACCTGTCCCATTTCTGCAACCTCTTAGATATGCCCCCTACCATGCACATTGATGGTTTTTGTTCTTTTCCCCTACTCTCCTTATACCAGATTCCCCCCTGTAGCTCATTTTACCTCCTTATCCTGTCTCCCACCCAGTTCTCTCCCTCCATCCACCTCCAATATCTACTTTATTTCTACTTCTGAGAAAGATTAAAGCATCCTCATCTGGGTCTTCCTTTATTCTTTTGGCTTGAGTCTGTGATTATAACATGATTATCCTGTACTTTATGGCTAATATCCACTTATAAATGAGACATACCATGCACATCCTTTTGGTTATGGTCTATCTCACTCAGGATGAGGTTTTCTAGTTTCATCCATTTGCCTGAAAATTTCATGATGTCCTTGTCTTTAATAACTGAGTAGTATTTTATTGTGAAAATGCACCATCTTTTCTTTATCCATTCTTCAGCTGAAGGACATCTAGGTCCTATCCAGTTTTGCTACTACAAGTCAAGCTGCCATGAACATAGGTAAGCAAGTGTCCTTGTGGTATTGTGTAGCATCTTTTGAGTATATGCCTGAGAGTGGTACAGTTGGGTCAATTTTCTGAGAAACCACCAAATGGAATTCCAAAGTGACTGTACCAGTTTGCACTCCCATCAGCAATGAAGGAGTGTTCCACATCCTCTTCAGCATGTGCTGCCATTTGAGATTTTAGCCTTGCCATTCTAATGGGTATAAACTGGAATCTCAGAGTCACTTTGATTGACATTTCCCTTATGGCTAACAATGTTGGACATCCAAGTGTTTCTCAGCCATTAGAGATATTTTTGTTGAGAATTCTCTGTATAGCTCTGTACCCCATTTTAAAAATTGGACTATTTGGTTTGTTGGTGTCTAATTTCTTGAGTTTTTATATATATTGGAGGTTAGCTCTCTGCCAGTGATCTAGTGCCGCCTATATCACCGCTGGGCATATGCCATGTTAGTGAAGATATTTTTCCCATTCTATGGGCTGCCCTTCTGTCCTATAGGTAGTGCCATTTGCCTTATAGAAACTTTTCAGTTTCATGAGGTCCCAATTATTAACTGTCGATCTTACTATCTTAGCTTTTGGTTTTCTGTTCATTCTTACAAATAAAAAATGTGAAGACATAACACAATGAAATCTAATAATTGTAAGGATTACAGCTTAAAAGAACGCAGTGAGTATATGGAGGATATATGGGTTTATAAGAGACCATCTATTACAATGGAAGCATCTAGTAACAATGATATTTTTGGGAAATCCAGACTGTGTACATTGTTTATAGATGGTGTATAGCTGGAAAGCATTAGAAGCATTCTGTGAATTTTGGTAAAGTTGTGCTTTCTGCTTCCTTTTTAGCAATTGTGCTTAGTCATGTATTACTTTACTATGTCAGCTTAGAACTACAGACCCCAATCTGGCTTGCATACAAAATTGTTTTTGTGAATAATGTCAAGTTTAATATCACTATATCAAAATATACTTATCTGTGACTTGAAAAGCATGTACATTTTATATTTGTCATTGCTTTGAAGATTAATTTTACTTTTTCCCTATGAGTCATAAATACATAAATAAGCCATATATATTTTCTATAAGGATTTCCTGATGTCAGAAAAGTTAAAGCTAAAAGCTATGTTCTTCTTTTCTGTTTGATCCACTGAAAGCCCCCAAAATAATATTAATATTGGTTTGTACAAAAAAGGACAGACAACAGCTATCTCAAGCAAATATATACATTTTAAGTGGTCTATCATTGATGTTAATTATGAAAACATTGCTGGTCTATTACTGATGTATAACAAATGTGAAGCCATTGCTAGAAAATGAAATCATAAATCAAGCCTAAAATTAAGGTATAAGGAATTTAGATTTTCAAAGATTCAATGCATAACTAAATTAAACTGTTTTGTTGTTGTTGTTGTTGTTGTTGTTGTTTGTTCTTGTTTTGTTTTTGGTTTTGTTTCTTTAGCAATGGTTCTTACAACATTCACAATCAGTCCAACTATTAGAATAACCTATCCAGTTGAGAGTATACTTAACCAGACCCAAGCATTGCTTACATCTTCATTTATCTGCCATAAACATAGTAACAGTCATGATAAATGTGAGGCTGTTAATGTGTTAGACTTCTGAGTAAAGGGGGGCTTCATGTGGTAGATAGAGCTAGACTTGTAAACAACCCTTTTTAAGTGGTCAGATTATCCTAGATTATCTAGATAGTCTCAACACAGCCACAGAGAACTTTGCCAATTGATAAAAAGGGGTGAAAATCAGAACCAAGTGGGTGGCAAACTGAGAAGAATGAAGCAGAAATTGCTTGGTCTGAAGATGGTGAGAGGAAAGTATATGTGGAGGAATGTGAGTTTCTGCTCTGAACAAAAAAAAAAAAGTGGGGGTTCTAGTACTTCCATTAAAATGCATCTTCCTGACACTTTGATTTCAGACAGTGAGACCTGCATAGTACTCCTGATCCTTAGAATTGATAATAATGAACTTGAATTGTTTTAAAATGTTTCTTCTGCTACTGCCCCAATAGGAATAAAATTCTTACAATGACTCTTATTTAACTTTGAGATTAAACAATATTAACAGCCATGGTATGGTGTATATGAAACACCATACTATGTTTCATAGGATTTTTATGTGAAAAACCTAAATACATTTCTCAAAAAGCTCTGAAAAAAAACTGTATAAGTGAGGAAATTCAGATGTATGCAAACAAACTTTCTATTAGGAAATAACTGAACAAAGTTTTATGCATCAGTTATAAATTATTTCAAAGTCTGAACACTTTAAGTTGTTATTGCCTCTCATACTGTAAGTATCCCCTTAGGTCAGAAGTATAACTACATTTTTAATTGAACTATTGAAATGACTCTATTGATAAGTACCAAGCAGTGTGGTATAGAGTTATGTGATTTTTTTCCAGAAACTAGCTACAAAATTAAGTAATTATTCAATTATTATAGAATATAATGGAAAAAACCTGTGCAGATAAAAATTGAATAAATATATACCCATATATTGAATAAAATGGACTTTGAATTCATGGACTATTAATTGGGCTAGAATCAAACTATTATTTCACATGTAGAACAAATTACTAGAAAGTTCAGCTTCACAGATTAAATATTACTTTTGTAAATGCCACATACCTCTTTTGTGAGAAAAAGAAATATTCCTCCCTAACTATTAGAAAGTGAGTCCTCTCCTCGGGAGAGCTTTTCTACTGCGATTATATAAAATCACCATAATGCACTGTTATTTTCTGTAGTAGCACACACAGAGGCATGCCTGCTACCCCTCTGCTTTATGGTGGCCTTATTACTTAGTAAAGCTACAAACCTGGTTTTACAAACTCCAGTGCTCTGTGTTTTCCCTTTACACTTGTGTATCGCTTGGCAGGGTTTCTGGGGTGTTTAAAGGAGCAAGGGAGAGACGCTGGCTGTCTATTTCTGGAGGCAGCAGTACAGATTGCTGCATTGAAAAGCTGAAGCCCTGTGTTTCCAACATCACTGTTTTCTGACAGCCACCCCAATAGCTCAGCAGGCGTTTTTAGTACCATCGTGCCAGGTATATGATTTACACTTGATAAGTAATTTGAATCTTGGCCTCTCATTTCCTAAGCTGTCAGGATGTGGGCTTCCCAGAGCAGCAGCCCACTCAGATCCTAGAGGGCGAAGAGTGATTCCCATCCTTCAACTGACCATTAAAGAAGCAGCCCCATCTGGAACGCTCCATCCCTCTCCGTGCGCGTGTGTGCATCGGGAGGGCAAAGGATAGGAAAGTACAGGGTGAAAACTTAGTGAGAATTTAATAGGAGAATAAGTCTTTTGATGCTAACCAACGAGAATACAATGATAATAGAACATAACCAGAAATAATTTCTTTACCCTAAGAAATAAAATAAAAATTTGGAATGAGATTAACTTTTAATTAAATGCTTATAATTGAATCTGTAAGCTTAACGAATAAACTTGGTGCTAATTCAATTTTTTCCTATTTATTTTTGAGGAAACGAAATCTTTTTTATAAGCTGTATGAAAAATAGCTTGGATTCTGATATTCTATATTTAGTTGGTTGTTGAGGGTGGATTTCATTATTCAAATGCAAATGTCTCATAAGTGGGATATATTTAAAATATAAACAAACACAACAGTCTTTGTCTATGGGATTCGAAAAGGGTTGAAGTGTTCCCATGATTTTATGATGCCCAAGAGATAGACAATCTCTGTTGTAAATAAACAAAAAAAAATTATGCAGCATTTCATATTTATATAGGTTTGGTTTTTTAAAAAAGATTTTTTTTCTTAAGATGTTGGACAATTATCATTGATATTTTGAAAATGTACAGTTTCAAAAATGACTACTACTCAACTTTATTTGGCAAGTGAAAAACACACATTGGAAATACCACGGAATTTGCATAGATCTTAGTTTTCCAGAGTAACTAGTAAGAAAGCAGCGCTGAATGGCTATGTCTTAATGTGACTTACTCATTAAGTAAGCAAGGTGAAGCAAGGTATGTTCCAAGTCAGTGCACGATTTATGTTCTTAACTCACAGGTCTTACTACATTTTACAGTTAAAATGGTTCCCTTTCCTAAAGTGTCAAGAAAGCAAAACAGAGCCTAATTTGTTATTCATCCATAACCACTCGGAGATTCACATCTGACTCTTACAACAGGCTCCACAGCTGTGTGCGGGTTTTGTTTATCTGTGTTTGTTTCTTTGTGTGAATAAGATGTGCCTTGGGAATTCTCTATCTTCACAGCCTTGTGACATTGTTTTTCCAACGTACTATTTTTATTGATTATTTGAGAATTTCATAAAAAGCATCCGTATCACACTCGATCTACCCTTGTGCCCCAACCCATGATAAAAATATATACCAAGTACAATTTGCGCTGCCCACATACTCACTGGAACGTGGTCAAACTCCTAGTGGCCACTGGGATTCCTTGTGACATTTAACTCACTTGATTTTCATCCAGGAATCACTCTTGCCCTAGCCTGTATTGCAATGATGATTTGAAAGCTGATTGTCTACACATTACCTATGCTTTCTTTGGCCCTTGTCGCGTGTATCAGCATTTGCCCTGAATGATCCCGCATCCCTTCCCTCCGAGTCTTGATGTCCAGGACACAGCTACTTTCCACAGAAACTCCTGACTAGATGCTTCGTGTCTGTTAGGAAAAAAGAATGTACTGAAAACTCACTCACGTCAATCCTTTCATTTTGCTTTAATGATTTTGTGAGTGAGTAAATTGGATCGTAATGCTGCTGAAAGAGGTTTCCAGGCAGGTGTTTAATGGGGTAACAGAGGAAATACCTCAGGGGAAACTCTACACTCAGGTTAACTGCAAAAGGATGTCTGTAGCTTTCTGCCAGAGACTTGGGACAAAGAGAATGGGGTGGAGAGGCGAGCCAGGTGACATTACTCAGTGAAACTGTGAGCGCTGCCTTTTAAGACACACTAAGAAGATATTTTCCAGCTTCCTCTCTCTCTTCCTCTCACTTGTCCTCACAGAGATGTAATCAAGCAAGCAGGATGTGAGCAAGTCACCATGATGGTCGCTGCACATACATTCCAGAGCAAAACGCTGATAAAGAGCTTGGTACAGCAGCACTATCTGACTCGGACTTTTCATATTTGACAAGAAGGGATTATCGATTTTTATTGGCATTGTCCATATCTTAAACCTTGTAAGAACACAGGGAGATTTTTATAGCCTCCACTTTTCTTTCTAGACATCATTTTGATTTTAGAAAATAAATATTCCCATTGCTTTCATTCAAATGCAAATAAACAATTTGAGTTAATTTTCCCATTGTTGTATATATCTATCATATGTGTTACTATATTATACAAAAATATTGTCATACAATTATATAATGTACATTGAGCTTAAATCTTCCTATTCCCCTCTCCAGCTCACCCATCCCCTTTGCTTCCTAGACAGTTTGCTTTTACTTTCATGCCTCAAGTATGTATAGGATGTATGTATCTATAGTAAATAAATACAGGAAGCACAAATGAAAAGAAAAGAAAATGTTTGGTTTTCACAGTCTGATTTAATTTAGTTAATGTGAATATTTTCAGTTCTATCCATTTTGTAAAAATTGATATGACTTCATTATTCTTTCAGGCTAAAAACTTTCATTATAATAATGCAGGTTTCACTTGGTGGTCTAAGTTACCTTTAATTGTCCAGTGTCACCCAGAGTAGCCTCACGTTTGAGAACCCTCTGCCTCAAGTTCCTGTACAGCTAGAACTATAAGTGAAAAGTCTTTAGCTACTAGCTTCTTCCTCGATAATTTTAGAAATTGTTTTAGGGGGCTGAAATTTAATATTGCACTTGGTTTTCATTATTGTGACAAACAACCAAGCTTACAAGGAGGAAAGATTTCTTTCTGCTTGTAGTCCCAGGGGAATCAGTTCTTTATGCTTTTGGTCCATTACAGTAGGTCCAGGGTGAGGCTGAAAGTCACTTTGATGAGACTATAATTAAGAAAATCAGCTTATCTCATGCAGGATAAGTAACAAAGAGAGGTCTGAGGATAAATTTGTCTTCCAGTAATCTGCTTCTTCTAACTCTTCCCTGTCTCTAGTGTTTTATTTAGCACATGGCAATAATGTCATCATATTATGAATTCCTCAGGGAATTAAGCAATTCTTTAGGACAGAGTCCTCACTAGTCAGTCAGTTTCCCAGACCCCAGCTCACAACGTTAACCTGTGTGTGACATTTTATACTAAAAGCATAATAGAGAGTTCATCAGGAGCACGTGCACTCATACGGATGTCTTATCCTGTTTTTGTAAGATGAAATGAGAGGCTTCTGGTGATGGGTCACAGGATCCGGGCACAGCAAATCTATGTCTGGGTTCTCAGGATAACTTCCCAAAATAACAAATGCTGCAGTCAGCAAGGGTGTGGCTGTGTGGGCTGCTTGTTTCCACACCAGCATGGCCATCGCTTCTCCTAAACACTGACACGAAAAGAGTTTACATTTGAATCTATCTGCTCTCCTTTACCTTAGAAGAGATTTCAAAAACTTAAACCCAAAGATATTCATTGGGTTGTCAAATTTATATCCTATTCCATGCTTAGATTTTGGTTTGCATATGTAATATTTAGAATAGGTATTTACAATCTGTAAATATTAATTGTTAGAATGGCAATGTCTTTGACACACCATTATCAGGTTGAAAAAAGATAAATAGGAGGAAAATTATTGCCAACAAACAAGGGTGATAAAAATGAAACAGGTAAAAGTTCATAAAGAAGAAAAATATAGATCATCATGATTCACAATGTGGAAAAAGTCTTAAGTGTGATACTGCTGTCCCAAGTGATTTTAAAATATATGTCCAGTATGACAAACTTACCATGAATGGCTGTGTATATCCAACAGTGTGGAGACAGAAATTAGCCTTCTCTTTGTTTTGTTTATCCTTAAAGTGATAATAGAGGTAATTTTCTGTTGAATTAAAATAAGCTGTTGGCACTTCTTCACGGGCCATAGTCCTCTTTACTAATGAGGCCTATTATTGTTAACAGGGGAGAGTGATTCCACCCAATAACAAACTGATGTATCCCTCAGTGCTCATTTATAGTGCTTAAATGGGATTTAGTGAATTGTTAACAAACCAGTATAATTTGTAGAAATGTATTTTACCTCCACTTTTGAGATTTAAGAAAAAAAATCTAAGCTTAATTTCTAGTGTTTTAATCCCCAGTATCTTAGATACTATTTTTATCAGCAACTAATCCAAGAAAAAAATGCACAAAGTTGAAATCATAAGCTTATGGTACATAATGAAAACCATAATGATAAAAGCTAAACTAAAGTTGATCATTACTAAAGAATAGTGAGCTTCCTGTTATGAAAGTCATCAAAGTTATGCTAAAAATACTACTATAAAGAACTGATGTATCTGAAAAATAATTAGACAAGCTGCCCTTTAATGTATGATAGCATTTCATGACCTGGGACAATAGAGTAATTTCCATGTTATTGTAATTTCAAGGATTGTATCCTAAAGTTGAGACAAGGTGGATTTGAAAAGAAAATATAGGATTAAGAGAAGAAAAAAAAAGTGTCCTCCTGAGGTTGTACAGGGTCAAAAAATGTTATCTTCCCATGCTTGATAATCTGAGATAGATTCCAGATCCTAAAATAGAGCAGGAAATCAACATATAAAAGCTAGCCTCTGATTCTTCACTTGGGTACTATTGCATACACACATGTAAACCATCACACCATCACACACCACACAAACACATGAAAACCATCACCCCATCATGCCTATATACACGCAAAACTATCACACAGACACACACACACAGACACACGAAAACCATTACCCTGTCACATCCTTCCACATGCATGCACACAAAACCCATCTCACACTTACACACATACACACACTAAACAAAAACATCACACCATTAAATCATCTAAATCCTCACATAAATAATTATAATAGTATTAACAATATAATAACTGTTGATGATGAGGGTGTTGACCCCTGCAACCTTGGTACTTGGTAACTTCTGGGTTGTAGAGGCAGGTAGGGTGAATTTGTGGCCACTCGAAGCTACATAATGAGAACTTGTTTCCAAACAAAAACAAAAGGAAAGTCAAAACAAAACTTGTCTTTTTATGTATCTAGTTAATAAGATAGAATAATTTATTTAGGTCTATGGTCTTTATTATATTTCTATGTGTAAATGCCTCTTGTTTCCCTGCCAAAAAAATAACTAAATCCCTGCCACTAGCTCTCTGCTGACCTCAGCCTTCCATGTAACACGGGTGCCTCATCCTGCCTACAGCAGCCATTGTTTCTCTGAACTACTCCCCCATGCTGTCAAAGTTAAACAAAGTTAATATCCAATTTTATATATCAACAAACATCTTATCATTTGCCCTCTTATAGTTATGACACTAGAGTTTGACTGAATATTCTATGGCATTATCATTTACTCCGTTTTTTTGCTTAGTTATCATTTCTAAAATTTGAAATTCAATAAACTCTGATTTCCACCTTATTTCTGTTTGCACATCATTCACAACAACTGAAGAGAGTGATTGAAACTGAAAAGAAAATTATGCTCTCCTGTGGACTATTCAGAGGGGATGCTGCAAAGTTCAAGGTCAGTGTAGTTGTAGTTTATCCTTTCAAATGCTCAAAATCATGCTGATTTGGGAGACTCAAAGTGCTATAATTAATTTGTTCCTATGAAAGCAATAAAACTAAGCAATTGCTAAAGAGTATCTATTTTTACAAACCATTCACACTATTCCTGAAGCAACATTATTTCTCAAGGCTGTTAAGAGGGCAAGAAGTTCCGTGGAATTCATGTGAAACATCAAATTCTCTATAAATATCACATTTGTTTGTTTTTTATTGCCCAGAGATGAATAAAGTTCTATACAAAAGAGGTTATGGAATTGGATGTTATGGCTTCATAATTAATGCTCCAGGAAGTTACAGGAGAAGTTAAAATCATGTCTCTGTTTCAACAGAGTTGATGGCAAACTCCCTAATATCCCTATATGATTGAGTGGCCTGTGCCATTTTGGACTTACATGCTGAAAAGTGGTTCCATCAACATAGGTAATATTACATAAAATCAGTATATTGAATTTTCCATCCACAAACAATTAAGAACAATTGAGACTTTATTCTATCTTTTTAATCTATACAATATAATTAATTTTTAGGGGGTAAACATATATTTTAAAGTATTTTATAAATGACTTTCTAAAAATAGGCCACTAAATGAATTTTAGAAATTATATTATCTTTTTCTTTTCCAATTCTCACCTTCAATGCCTGTGGTCATTTGAAGATGCTTGGCCTGGGGACTGGCACTATTAGGAAGTATAGCCTTGTTGGAGTAGGTGTGTGTCACTTTGAGGATAGGCTTTGAGATCCTCCTGCTAGCCATATGAGAGATAATCTTCCTCTAGATCCCTTCAGAATAAGGTGTAGAAGTTTTGATTCCCCTGCTACCATGTCTGCATGGATGTTGCATGCTTCCGGCCTTGATAATAAAGAACTGAACTTCTGAATCCACAAGCCAGGCCCAGTTAAAAGTTGTCATTTATAAGAGTTGCCTTGGTCATAGTGTCTCTTTATATAAATGGAAATCCTAACTAAGACAGAAGTTGGGAACAGGGATTAGAGTATTGCTATGATAGGCCTGACCATGGTTTTGTTTGGAGAAAATGTGGATTTTCAGACTTGGAAAAGCAATGGAATACTTTAAATGGGACTAATGGGCCATCCTAGAAGGAATGAGAAGACATTAATGCTAAGTGTGATTTGAACTGTTTAAACATGGTCCAAGAGGTTTCAGTGGAGAAGAATTTCAGTATGTAGCCTAGAGAATTATTTTGTTTTTTGTGGTATATTGGTGAAGAATGTTGCTGCCTTTTGCCTTTGTCTGAAGAGTCTACCTAGGCTAAGGTAAAGAGATTTATATTAAGTTCATTGACAAAGGCAAGCAGATTTATGAGTTCAAGGCCCAAAAAAGTTTCTAAGACAGAAAAAGTTCTAGGTCAAGAAAATCCAGGCATTGTCATTCAGTGCCTTTGATCCCAGATAAGCAGATAGAGCCATGCAGATTTCTGAGTTTAAGGTGAATCTACAGAGCAAGTTCCAGGACAGCCAAGTTTAGGCACTGAAGAAATTAGAACAAAGAACTGTCCCTCTGGCTTTAGAGTCAAGAATAGAAGGGGCACTGGAACAAAATTGATGCTGGCTAGCTGGAGCTAAGAAATTAGCGGTGATTAAAAAGGGACCAACATCACTGAGGTAAAATCTGGGAAATGTTTTCTGAGAACACAAAGAAGCTATGTTCCAGAGATAGCCAAGGTTGTGCCTTGTAGCTAAAGTAGTCAAGGTAATGTATAAAGATCACTCAGGTGGTACTGGTTAAGGCATGAAGGGGCCATGAAGAACAGCTAAGGATTGGTACTGTGTGATGCCAGGGAGGGCCACTGGTAAAGTGGAGTTGACAGCCCAGGACTGAAGGGTTCCTGCAAAGAACCCTTCAAGAGGTTTGACATCATGAATGGGTCTTATGAGATGCTTTTTGGTGAAGCCTAGTTATATCAGAAGACCCTAGTGTATTGGAGATGTCAGTACCATGAGATGATCACCAAGAACAGCAGCAACAGTGGAGTGTAGTCAACCAGAGTGCTACAGAGAACAGAGCTGGTAAAGTGACCCACACACACTGAAACAAGAGTCTGTAAAGTTGAAGTTGCCTTGGATACCCCAAGATTTGAGAGATGACAAAGCTGTGGGATACCTGCTAAGGAAAGGTGCTAACAGTGTGGTACCAGACCAAGGGAACCACATTTGTTACTGCAGAACAAGGAGGAAAGAAACTGGAGATAGGAAGTATGCTTTGACATTGGACATGGAGACATGGAGTTTGAAGGTAGCCCAGCTGGATTTCTGTCTTTATTTGGTCCAGTATTTCCTCATTATTATGTTCTAGAATGGTAATGTATATCCTACATGATGTTGGAGGTATGTGGTATGCTTTTTGATTTTAATTTCTTAAGAGGTTACACTTAAGAGATTGCATGGATCTCAGAAGAGATTTTGAACTTTGGGTTTTTAACATTGTTGAGACTGTTATTGGATATGGGACTTTTGAAGTTGGACAACACGTATTCTGAATTATGCTATGGCGAGGTATGTCTACAGTAGACTCATGTTTAAAAAAGTCTATGGGGGCTTTTGTGAGTGTGGACAGAGAGTGGACTGTAGTGGTTTAAATGTAGTTGGCTTAGAGACTTGCACTAGTAGGAAGTATAACCTTGTTGTAGTAGGCGTGGCCTTATTGGAGGAAGTGAGTCATTGTGAGAGTGGGCTTTGAGATCATCCTCCTAGCCACATGGGAGACAGTCTTCCAAATAAAATGTAGATCTTTAAGCTTCTCCAGCACAATATCTGCCTGGATGCTGCTATGCTTCCTGCCTTACTGATAACAAATTAAACCTTTGAACCCTTAAGCCAGCCCCAATTTAATGTTGTCCTTTGTAAGAGTTGCCTTGGTCATGGTGTCTCCTCACAACAGACACCATGCCAAAGACAATGCCAAACCAATAAATTAAGGGGAGCAGGGGACATTGAAGTCACATGTGCCTGTGGAGAAAAGCAAAAAA
>JADRCC010008647.1:0-23600 GCA_019843855.1 Hylomyscus alleni
AGGCTGAACATCAGGGTGGCTAAGAAGAGAGCAAGTGAAGGGAGTCTAGCCATCCCTAGCATGGGAAACATGGCTCTGTCAGGCCTTTCCCCTCTCCCCTATTCTCTCTCCCTTGCTAAAAACCATTAGATTACATTCCTAAAGCTAGCCCCCAAGGTCGATTTTCTGATTTGGCCACTCTCGACTCCCAAGGCTGACTACCAAGCTCTAGCTATCAAAGTATTGAAGTATAGCAATCAAAAGCCCACTTTGGCTCACCTAATTAAGATGCCCAATTAAAATGAAATCTCTCATCCTAACATAGGGTTTCCCATTTTACCTTTGTAATCTGCCATTTTCCTATGGGCCATGTGTGTCTCTTCACAGACACCCCTGCCTCCTCTCCCTCATCCCCTTCGCCTTCTCCCTGGTTCTCTATCTCCTCTTTTTGTCTCTTACTCCATGCCCTTTGTCCCTCTGGGGTAAATAAATCGCCATTGTGCTAAGAACTTGGTCTTGGGGTCCTGACAATACTGATCCTTTCAGGATGGAAACTAGGCCTAGGTATAACCTTCAAAAACACACCTCTGCCAGGAACCTGCTTCCTCCTGCTCACCCTCACTATTTAAAGTTTCCACCACCTCCCCAAATGGGCTTCTGCACACGAGACTGTGGGAGATATTTCACATTCAAGCTCTAAAGCCTCTGAAGGGACTCCACCCTCACACTAGAGTCAGGAACGGGAGGCAAACAGAGGCCCAGAAAAATTGTTAGCAGCTCGGAAGGAGACACAGGGTCTTTGTCACGGCGTCCCCCAGGCAGGAGCAGCCTCCTCAATACCAACCACACAGTTATGGTTTGAATCTGAAATGTCTCCCATGGGTCTTGTTTTGAACACTTGGTCTCCACATGTGGAAGGCTGTGGTGTCTTTAGGAGGCAGGAATTAGCTGTTAGAAGTAGGTCACAAGGGGCAAGCCCTACTTCCTGTTGTGGCCTCTTGTTTCCTGACCCACTGGGATATGAACAATGTCCATCACATGTTTCCACCACCACAAACTGAGGCTTTTCACTGTGCCTTCCCCATCATGATGGCCTGAAACTGAGCCTATGGACCAAAATCAACTTTGGTCATAGCTACACAAAAGTAACTAATGCACATACCACCTAGAGACTGGCACGTGGGTGATACCGAAAGGATGATTGGAGTGCCAGCTTTCAAATGCTACTACTGAAGGCTGAGGTCAATGCTAGCCCTGGAAGTTAGGGCCAATCTGTAGGAAACCCACCCGAATTTCTGGTTTTGGGGGTTTCCTTTGGAAGGCTGCTTTGAGGTGATGGTAGACTATTACTGACCTGGTCTATTGTCTCCCAGTTATGTAGCCCTGTGGGTGGCGGTACTGGAGGAATCCCCCCACTCTCACTGTCCAGACAAGGCTGACTAACAGACAGAATCAGGCAGGTACAAGGCAAGGTGAGGCTAGACTTGGCCTTTGTCCTAGTTAGGGTTCTATTGCTGTGATGAAACACCATGACCAAAAGCAAGTTGAAGAGGAAAGGATTTATTGGGCTTATACTTGCACATCATAGTCCATCACTGAAGGAAGTCAGGACAGGAACTCAAACAGGACAGGAATCTGGAGGCAGGAACTAAGAAAGGCCATGGAGGGATGCTGTTTATTGGCTTGTGCTCTATGGCTTGCTCAGCCTCCTTTGGCTTGCTCAGCCCAGGGATGACCTCTCCTACAAGGGGCTGGGCCCTCCCACATCAATCACTAATTAAGAAAATGCCCTACAGTCTTGCTTACAGTCCTATCTTCTGGAGACATTTTCTCAATTGAGGCTCCCTCCTCTCAGATGACTTTAGCTTGTGTCCGGTTCATATAGAACTCACCAGCACAACCTTGAAAAGAATTCCTAAGTAGGGATTCCCACTTCACACAGGGATAATGTCTTTGCCTGAAGAATCCTGACTGTCAGACAGGGACCAGAGGACAGGTCATAACATACACTGAAGAACTGCAGGCTTCTAGGAGCCAAGGTGTGCCTGTGTTCCTAAAAAATCCATGCTGGCTCCTTCCCTCATTATTCCCTGAGTTGTCCAGACCCTCTCTAGCTGTTTCTCTCCCTGGTGACCAGTTGGTATTCTCATGCCCAGCACCACATGTCCCCTTTAGCCAGTTGGTGCTGGTTCCCTGAGGGGAGGGAGGAGGCTTTGTCAAGAGCTTGGGGACATACAGGCAGAGACATCATCCCGTCTTAAGCTGTGAGCAGGGGTCAGGATTGGGGTTGGTAGGTGTCAACCTGAGGAAGATGGTCTGGGGGATCCTCTGCCTGTCCCTGGAGGTCTGCATCTCTCCCTCAGTTCTTTGCTCTGACCATCTCATCTTCTGGGCTCCCTTCAGCCCAGATCCTTTCAAGCTACCTGGCTTTATATAATTCCTCTGGACTGGCCTGAAGCTGGGCAGGTTTCCCAACTGTGATTGGGCTCTAGTTCCTCCTTCAGAATCCATCACACCGATAAAACCAAATACACCACGTAGTGACTGGTTGTAACTGGCATGGAATCTTGCTAAGAATTTGACTGGAAATGTCTGGTTTAGGCCTCACCAACTTTACCAACTTTGAGACAGAAATGTTTAGAGGGGTCATTTGCTCCCTGCTGCAGGCATCCTTTGGAGGTGTGCAGCCTGTGGAGTCCCTCGGCCTGCCTCCACATTCCTTCCCACAGTTCAGTTCCCCTGACCTCTAATGCCACCGAAGGAATGGATTCCCACAGGTTCCCCTAGCCCACCATACACCCCCTTTCACACATCTAAACCACAGGGCTCACTTGAGACAGGACATTCAGAGCTGGGAAAGCTGAAAGCAGAGATCCCAGTTGCAGGTTTACTGTCCCTCGATGGAAACACAGACTGGGAGAGGTCTCACTGGTTCCCAAACATCTCAAAAGCCACGTGTCTGCCGCTGTTCTTAAATACCCAACCCACCACTGCCCTCCAAATATACTTACCTCTGGTTCCATTTGGAAAACATCCCCATCCATCCCTCAGTCCCCGTGAACACAGTTGATTTCTACCCCAGACTCCAACTATTTCCCCCCATCCTCCACTGTGCCCAATACCCACAATAGTGCCTGGAGCATAGGTGTCTGCTGGGATGGTTGGCTAGGTCCAGCTCTTGCATCTGTCTGTGGACTCAGTTCCTGCATTCCAGGTTCTACTGAACAGCCAGAGTAACAGGACCTTCTAAATGTAGCCCTGTTTGAGCCGGCAGCGCCCTCCCAGTCTCGGAGATGGCATCCATGCTTGCCTGGCTCACAAAAACCTGAACAACCCACCCACTCCGACACCTCTCTCCACACACTGTTATATATAGATGGTCTAGCCATATCTTAGATCTTGCAGGCAGCCAACTGTGCCAGGCTGATGATTCACACTTTGGTTTGGCACATGCTGGTCTCTCTGCTTAAGGTTCCCTGCCTCCATCCCATCTGCTCAGTGAATGATTCACACTTCAGAATCATGTTCAAAAGTCACGAGGCTCAGTTGGACTCCTTTGTATTTGTTATAGTATTTAAGCTCTGGACTTATTTATAGATGAGTCTGTTTAGTAAATTGATAGGTCTAGCCTCAGGTCAGGCCCCAGGATCTTTCTTACTTGTCTCTTCCTGGAGTGCCTGGCAAAGAGCTGGGGGGAAAAGTAGCCATAAATGACATCTCACTGTTGTGGAAGGCTGACTGTGTCCAGGTCCTGCTTATGCACTGTTACCATATGGTGGCATATGCATCTTGCCCAGGTGGGAGTCATTGTGCCCATCACTTACCGACACTCAGCAGATGGCCAACACAGACTCAATTCAAACAGTGGTCTTTCAGTTCTGATCCTGATCTGGGGAGCTGGCTGGACTCTCCTGGGGATTGCCCCATGGGTTGTAGCTGAGGATCATCACCACAGTGACACTCAGCTGGGGCTGGCACACCTCATTTTTAATGGCTCACCCTCTGCTGTCCTGGTTGTCTTTTTTTTAATGCTCCTCCCTTCCCTGCAGTCCTGCCTGTGCCCACCCCCCAATTGATAGCCTTTTTATTATTGTTGCATACACATACATGTATGTATGTATGTGAATGTATAAATATATATGAATACAATTTGCTGAGTCTGTTTTTGTTGTGCGTCTATGGTTTCAAGGCTGACAACTCTGCAGTGGACAGCTGAAAGACCAACTCATCTCCAGTTTCTAATCAGGAGCCACTTTGATACTCTAGTCAATTAAGTTCCTGTTTGCTGTAAAATTTGAGTTTCTGTCCCTCAGAGCTAGGCTGTGCCCCAACCCTGTAACCATAGAATGTTCTGTTCTAGGAAGATTCCTTTAACTAACTGCCTGGTCTCACTTCTGTAACCAGGCCTGCCCCGCTGCCCTATGGCTTTCTCCTATAAAAGGAGCCTGAGACGTTGGTTCACGGCTGATCTCTTGAACCCTGTCTTAGGAGGAGACAGTCCCCAGCTGTGCCCCATGTACACAAATATAGCTTGCTTAGATTTGGCCATAATTTGGGTTGGTGAATTAAAACAACTAATAAAGGAACTCATCCCTGGGAGAGGCTGAGTCCCTTTCTCCCAGCAGTTGCTAGTTGCTTGTAGTTCTTTGTCTAGAAACTTCCT
This sequence comes from Hylomyscus alleni, assembly GCA_019843855.1. NCBI lineage: Eukaryota > Metazoa > Chordata > Mammalia > Rodentia > Muridae > Hylomyscus > Hylomyscus alleni. Next base: position 4,643 of record JADRCC010008647.1, read on the forward strand.
TCCTTCCATGTTAACTTGTCCACGGATACTGCTGTGGTTCTAGGTTCTGTCTTATGAAGCCATTTCTAGGAGAGACTCCTTCACAGCAGGCTTCCTGATATTCTTGCCTCTTGAAACCTTTCCACCCCTCTTCCATGATATCCTCTGAGTGACACATGCAGGAGCATAGCCGTATACCCTGGGGCTGGGCTCCTCAGGAGCCATTGAGGTCTGCATGGTGTCCAGTTGTGGTTTCTGCCTTGGTAAGGCATGGTAGCTATACTCTGTGTGTGTGAGGATAAGATTTGGAGTGTAGCAGAGTCTGCCTAAGTCTTTACAGTGGGGGCTGGGCTTCCTCAACAGCCTGCTGACAGGAGTGTCTCAGGCTTATGTTATACTTACCATTGTCTAGAGCAAGTCACATGGACATAGGTGTGTGCGTGTGTGTGTGTGTGTGTGTGTGCGCGCGCGCGCGCACGCATGCTTTGTGTCGAGGAACCTGTCCACTATGGTCGTGTTTCCTTCTTCAGAAACGATCCTGAATACATCAGAGCATCCTTCTATCCTATTATGTGGGACATAAAACCATGCCAGGAAGTTTGGTAAGGTAGAGCAGGTCAAGACTCAGAGAATTGGTCAGCACACACCTGAGGCGTAGGCAACTCCCAGCTCTCTGCCAGACTCCTGACTTGGAATACGTGCCATGCTTCTCACATAAAAGAAATGTGTCCTATGGTCACATAGGCCCAAAACAGAGTTCCCCATGCTAATAAGGTACCTAGAGGCCCAGAGAGCTTAGCCAATAAGCTTCCCTTCCCAGACATCCCTCCCTCAAAGGTATTTAATCTCAGGCCTACCCTGAGAAGTGGGTATAGTACATTATGTATCCATTTTCCACCATGAACAACCAATAAACTGTTTATTGGACTGTCTCTTTCATCAAGATCTGCTGTGGGGAGTCATGAAGAATGCGTTCGTCTACAGAGCCACAGCTTAATTCTCCTGTAGAGGGCCTCTCTGCACTCCCAGCCACAACTTGCCTCCACCAAGCTAAGGACAATCACCACTGGGACAGGTCAAAGCTTCCCCTTTCCCCCTGGCCCCAGGCTAGACATTGTCCCCAGCCTACGGGCCCCTGACACCATCCTCTGCTCTTTGAGACTCTCAGCAGCACCTGGATGTCCAAGAGTGTGAGAGTCCCATGGCCCTGGCCTCATCGCAGGCCTGGGGATCCCTGAACCAGCTCTGGCTTTCCCATATCTCAGACTTCCAAACAGCCCAGCACCTGCCCTGGTGGCAGCAAACTCCCCATGTTCCAGCAGTGCCCAGCAGTTGGGCAGGTGTGGGCTGACATTACCAGGTGGAGGGCATGTTAGTCTAAGGTAGTTTGAGGTGGGCTCTGATCCTACTCTGGTCCAGACCTGGTCTCATTCACAAAGGATGAGTCTCAAGGAGGGCAACAAGAGCCTTGACACCTCTCTGATGTACTTGCCCCTTTTCCCTCAAGCCAGGTCTTTGGAGTAACAGTTTCCATCTAGATAGAAATGGCAGGACATTGTTCTCTCCTGAGCATCAGAGACTTCCCTACACTTCCCTACACAAGTAGACTCCCTACTTGAGAGGGCCCTACAGGCCCTCTCTCCTGAGCATTAGAGACGCCCCCATGCTCTGGCCCTCATTGCTCGCTCTCAAAGGCAGGTGAGAGGAATCTTCCACGTCTCTACTCTCCCACCCAGGCTCTCAACATTTTGATTTCTCTTACCACTTCAGGGAATTGGGTTAAATGACCTTTAAGATTCCTCCATGACATCTCTTCCTCTTCTTCCTTCTTCCTGATGTGCTAAGGATAGAATCAGGGACTTCATGCAGGTAATCGATGAGCCACACCCAAGTCTGCACTCTCCTCACCTCTTCTCATCTACTTGAAGCCAGATGATGTTTTGATGCTATGACACTGCTTATGTCATATGCCTACTGTGTGCCAGGCATGCATTAGCCCCCTTGTCTCTTCTCACTCTAGGTATGAAGGGTGCTGGTGAACCCCACACTACAGTCCTGTAATGATTTATTCTTGGAGCTTGCTTATAAAAGGCCCCATGTCCAGTGTTCTGCTCTGGGCCGGGGGAAGCCACCGTGTGATTCATCTCTCTTTTCTTCTCACCATAAGTCATGCTGAACCTAAGGTAGACGTGTTGAAATGGAGCCTAAGTTAGCATATGACCTTGAGGGACAACTCCATAAAGAGCCCCATCCTGGATATACAGCGTGGTGAGACGTAGACTTCTGAAATGTAGCTGAGACGTAGGAATGTTCCTTACTACAACATAACAGCCTGTCTTGACTGACACCTACATTCAAACTCAACAGAAGCTACCAAAGGACTGCTGGAATCAGGTCTCCGGCCCTGCTGGTAATCAGCCTTGCTGGGAAACGGTAAGCCATCCTTCAAATTGCTTCCAAATCGAAATCCACTGGAGGCCAGTAGGGATCTTGGCTAGTTGGTTGTGGTAGGTTTGGAAAAACAAAGGGATCTGGTGTTCAAAATCTTAAGATAATCTTTTTAACTTACTCCATCTGCCTACAAGGAAGAGGGTTCCTTCTCAAACTGGGCTACTCTGGAATTCTGGGAGTTTTCCTTTTTAACCTTTTTTTCTAATGTCAGACTCACACCAAGCAATCCGTGGAATGGGTTTCCCCACTGCAGCAAAGCTCAGCTGACACGTTCAGCTTCCCTTGCTTCCGTACCTCAGTGGAGCCTCTCTCCAGAGTGCCTAGAGATGATTGCTCCCTGAAATATTGTCAGACTTCAGCAGTTCTCCAAGAGAAGAACCGTTTGTTAGGAAAGTGCACTGGGTTCTAATTTCCTTTAACCTTTTCAGGGAAGTGATTTGAACTTTGGTGTTTATGGTCTGCTCTTCCATAGTGTGGAGTCAGAAAGATCCTTGGGGCTTTCTGGACAGCCAGCTTAGGCTAGTTCATGAGCCCTAGGTCCCAGTGAAAGACCCTGCCTCAAAAACCAAGGTTGATAGCTGCTGAAGAATGACCCCTCAAGTTGACTTCTGGCCTCCATATGCATGCAGATTCATACATATGTACCTGCACACACATGTGCACCAACACATATGAACATGTTCACTTCCCTTATTCATAAAGAAGATCACTTCATACTGATCAAGGAAACAAGCCATCAAGAGGCCAGTATAAACTTAAAACATATATACACTGACCACAGAAAGCAAATAGTATAAGAGACAAAGGCAAAGTCATAATAATAGTGGGTGAGTTTAATACCCACCTTCACCAACAGGCAAATAATACTGACAAAACAAATAATAAATAGAGGAAAAATATCTGAGTTTGAAGATTCATTCTCTGCCAGACAGTAGTGGTACACACCTTTAATCCCAGCACTTCAGGAGGCAGAGGCAGATGGATCTCTGAGTTGAGAAACTCTAAAATAAGTTTCAAGATAGCCAAGGGTATATAGAGAAACTCTGTCTCAAAAAAAAAAAAAAAAAAAAAAAACAAAAACAAACACCCTAAAAAAGACCCACTATCCTGAAGCCATGACTTCCCCACAATGATGGTCTGTGTCCTCAAATACAGTATGTGGCAAAACAAACCCCTTCCTCTCTCTAAGTTGTTTTCGTCTGGCCATTTATCACAGAATGAGAAGAGTAACTGATGCGCACATGTTCCACTAAGTTGCAAAATCTAGAAGGATAGAGTTCTAGATATGTATGACTTGCCAAAGTTAAGGCAAGTTAAAGCAAAAAAGGAAAATCAATAGATCTTTAATGGGCAATAAGACTGAGGAGGTAGTAAGATCTCCTAGCTAAAAGGGGTTCAGGTCCTCCAAATTTACTGTCCAGTTCCACCAGAACTCTAGAGAACTTAACCAATGCTTCTTAAATTATTCCTCAAATAGGAAATGAAGAAATGCATTTAAACTTTTTATAAAACCAATATTACCCTGATGCCAAACTTAGACAAAAAACACAACAAAAAGAAAATTGTAGGCCAATCTTTCTGGTAAATACAGATACAAAGATTCTCGGTGTAGTACTACAGATTTTATCCAAGAACATACAAAGAAGGTCACCATTCACTATGATCTAATTGGTTTCATTCCAGAACGGTTCCAGAGATGCTAGGATCATTCAACACACACCAGTCAGTAACCAGATTCAAGGATAGTAATCAGGCGATTATCTCGATAAATGTAGGAAAAAACCACAGACAAAAAAATAATCTAAGATCCCTCATGGTAAAAGCCCCCAAAACATTAGGAACTGAGGGAACATAACTTAATGTAATATGAGATTATATACAACAAATCTAGAGTCAACATCATACTACATAGAGGAAAACAGGGCAAAAGAATCTTGGTGGTGCAAGTCTAGAATCACTCAGGAATGGAAGTGGATGGGAAGTAGAGCTGTCCAGGGTGGGGACACTTCCTGCCTCAGCCTACAGCCTTGGTGAAACACCACTGCAGGAGGAGCCGTCCCATAGCAGCCGTCCCACAGCAGCCGTCCCACAGCAGCCGTCCACGGTGGTAGCACCTCCTCTTCAACCTCCCTAAGCAGCCCCACAAAGATGGTTCAGGGAAGGGCCTTCCACCCCAACCCCTGGGCCCTATGGGGGGAGGGGGGAGCGTGGGTGGAAGAAAACTCACGAATCCCCGAGCTCCCCAAGCTTAGGACTTGAAATCCCACCAATTCTTAGTCTGGAAGTCTCTACCCTGAAAAGCCCTGCCCCTGAAATCCTATATAAGCCTTACCCTTTGTACAGTTCCCCTCTTTCCAGCCCCGGGAGCAGAGGACAGCCAGCCCTGGATTCATCCCTCCACACCCTGAAACCCCCGCCCCCCCCCATACATCTCTTGTATGAGATTTGATGCCTGGGTTGACTCTAGTCGAAAAAAGCCAAGAAGAAAAGAAGCAATGAAGAGAGGAAGCAAAGAAAGCGAGGGTCTGAGACTCCTGAGCTCAGCAGGGGATCTCTCCCCTGGGAACTGCAGTGCCCTGCTGAGGAGGCTTCCTCTCAGAGTTGTGTGGTTCCTGGGCTCCCATGACTCAGAATGGCCTTCCCTTGGGACACTGTCTCACCTCAAAGCTGTAAGGTTCCTGAATTCCCATGTCTCAGGATGCCCTTCCACTGGAATTCTTTCTCCCCTCACAGCTGTATGGCTCCTGGCTTCCAAATCCCAAGATACCCTTCCATTTGCATTGCTATACTTGAACTTGTTTGTCTTAATGGATCTTAAGTCATGAGCTGACCAAGAATAATGTTAGAAAACCCATCTTGGGGATGAGAGATGAAGGACTTTAAGTTTTGGGGGTGACTAGAAAAAAAGGACATACTGCCAGTAAGTAGCTAAAGGAGTTGCTAGTGAGAAGACAGATTCCTTGATTGGGAACTTGTATGGAAGACTGGGAAAAAAAACCAAGCAGGTCTGGGTGAGGAAGGAGAGCTGTGAGCAGGAAGTGGCTGGAGAAGCCTCAGCTTCAGAGTGGTCAGCAGTAGAAGGGCAACCATGAAGAGGGGTTGTGTGGGGTAGAAATGAATTGATGTATCGGAACAGCTTGGCTGCAAGATCTTGACGAGACCTGAAATGGGTGAGCATGTGTTGGGACGGAGAAGACGAGGCGGGGCAGACATAGTCTGCAGAAAATGGAAGCTGTTGTCCACCCACCTTCACCTTCCCCATCCCTGGTAAGACCTGACTTGGTCCTGGGCAGGAACCCAAGGAAAGGGCTGCTGCTGCTGGGACCACTGAGTGGGGCACTTCACAGAGGCTGGGCTGGGATCCCAGCCAGGGCATCACTTGAGCTGTCGAGATAGGGCAGGGACCTTTGAGGTCAGGGTTCGCTTTGTAGGAGGGGAGACTTTCAAAAATCCTAGAGAGAGAAGTCTGGGCAGAGGTGTGAGGAGGCTGGAAAAGACTGTGAAGGGATCAGCGAGGAAGACATTTCAAGCTACACATGCACCCAGTATGGAGGACCTGCACTACCCTGTGACAGGCTGCAGTGTGACCACGCTTCTTCTCATTAGCCAATGGGCTTGGAGATTCCATCTCCTCCGGATCACCTTGACCCAGCTTTCCTGCCTACCCTGAGAACCTGGGTGGAGCAAACTGGTTGTGGCCACCAAAATGTCCCAAATGTTCCTGGTTGCACCCCTCCTTGGTCCAGGTCTAACATCCCCGGATGGCTAGACCTCGGCCAGAGTCTAAGGCAAACGGGATCCCTGGCCCCAGGGGAGCCCTCAGCAACCCAGCCCTCTCCCTACAAAGTCTCCTCTGGGTGACTCCCCAGGCTTCCAGTTCCCAGGCTTGGCCCTCAGCTCCTACCTCCACAAACAGGATCCCCTGGGTCTTTTCATTGGTCAAGGACTTAGAGCTGTTCTCCTCCCTGTGCCCCTCCCTCTTGCTCCAACACAATTTCCCTTCTCTTACTCTTGGGCTATATTGATGTGAGCGTTTAGTAAGTAGTGACGTGCTTCTCTAACAGATGTGTTAGATGTAGGTGCTGGTTGAGTTGCTTGAAGGCAGAAAGGCCAAGAGGTCAAAGCCATCTTTGTCTACATGTCGAATTTAAGGTCAGCCCGACATAATGAGACCCTGTCTTTAAAAATCAAGGGACTGGAGAGCTGACTCAGTAGTGAAAAGCATTCACTGCTTTGCAGAGAACTCAAATTAAGCTCCCAGAATCCACGACTATTTGTGGCTTCAGTTCCAGAGGATCCAACCTCATACACATAAAAATAAAATAAATCTTAAAAAAAACTGAGGCTTATCGTTTATGTACTTTATGTCCTTTTTGTTGTTGTTTTTCTGAGACAGGATAGCCTTGTGTCCTCAGACTCTTTAAATTGTATTCTTCCTGCCTACCGTCCATAGTGCTTGGAATTAAGGAGGAAGCCACCACACCCATCTAATTCCTCCCTACTTAATGTTTACCTTTTCATCTCTGTCTCCAGTTTTGCTTCTAGGATCTCAGGGTAGGCAGGAAAGCTGGGCCAAGGTGATACAGGGGAGGTGGAATCTCCAAGCCCATTGGCTAATGAGAAAGACTCCCTCTCCAGTTCCTGGCTCCACTACTTGGGGACTATGTGAGCTGCCCCTGATACCTGGCACCGATCTGGCTGGTCGGTATTTTTTGGAGTTATTCACTGGGAACTTGGGCATGCTGCCTGGTCTTGTCTCGGACTCTGATGATGCTAGACCACCGTTTTAAGGCCTGGCATGTGAATATCATCTCTTCGCAGCACTGCACCTGCTAGGTAGTTTCCTCTATCAATGTATTCTGGTCCCGACAGAGTACTGGCTGGCCAACAGCTTTGAGAAGATGAAATCTTTGGTCAGTGGGAGGGTGAATCGGAAGAGGTTGGGACCTGACGCCTGTGTCACCTAGTTGCTGAGCAGAGCCTGCTGGGATTGTGTGCACAACTGAGAACCGAGGCTTAGCATTTAACACCTGGGGTCACGTGGCGTCTAAACTCGCAGATCACGCTAAACCTCCTTTTCTCAGGTGAGGTCCCAGATCCAAAGAGGAAACTCACCCGCACGATGGAAGTGTTAGGAACGTTACTTCCTTCCTGTTGCTCTTACAGTTTCACTCTTCGGTCTTCCAGAAATAGGCCTCTCCCTAGAGCAAGTATCAGGCCTTCTGTCAGGTCCCCCTCTGTGTCCTCTCGGGGTCTTCAGGAGATTTCCAGGGACAGAAACCCCAACTGGAAACCCCTGGTAACCTTCTGAGATGGAGGGAGGCCAGACTCCAAGTTAAGAAAGTCAGGCTCATCTTTCTGAGAGGGCACTTGGAGAAGCGCAGGGGAAGCGGGTGCTGATGTCTGGGAATGGTTACTAGAGAGGGGGGCAGGATTCTCAGGGTTCCTAGAGACTCCCCAGAGAGGGCCCACAGCCTCAGGACAGAAAGCATCGCGGTGGCATCCCAAATTGACTGTACTTTCCCAAGCATAATCCTTGGATGAGTGAACCTTAAAAAGGCTGGGTTGTTTGGGGGCCAGTTAAGGAGGAAATAGCGTCCTGTGTGGGCTAGAAGTCTGGAAGATGCCCGAGGAGTCACTGCTCAGTCCAAGTTAGAAGGATAAAGATGCTGGGTGCCGCTGTCAGTGATGGATGGGGGTGAGGGGGTGTCAGCTGCCGCATGCACCAAGGTGGGAAAGGAAGCAGGCAGAACCAAACCTTTCCCTCGTGCCTCCTAGTGTTCTAGCTTCCTGGTAGAAAGTGTGGCCAGCATTCAGTGTGGCTCTTCCCACTCTAATTAAACTAATCAAGATAATTCCTTACAGATGTTCCCAGAGGCATGCTTCACGGTGACGCTGGATCTGATTTTAGATACCATCAAGTAGAGTCTACTTAGTGGACCATTAATTAACCATCACAATGAGTACTGACTTCCCGTGTGCCTGCATACCTCACCCTTCTGCAAAAGAAACCTGATGGGTCAGCCTCACCTAAAACCCTCTCAGTGACGTCGATACCGTGCAGAGGGGCTCGTTTGGAGCCTGGCTGTTGTAAGCCTCATTAGTTCTGACCATTCCCCCACTCAAAACCACACCACCACCCCCACCACCCCCGTGTCCTCAAACTCTCTTCCATCCTTGTTCAATATCCGGGGACTTCTTGACCCTATTGTTTCTGACAGGCTTTCTAGCTCTTATCTCCATCCCCTCCTCAGGAGCCTCCCCCACTCTCCATGCTCACAGGATGTGGGGATAGGAAAAGCCATGAAGCAGGTCCCACTACTGTGGACTTTTGCATTGCTCATTCTCACATCAAGTAGATAGTGGACAGTGTGGGTCCTTAAAAATTTTAGATGACAGTGATGTCGTCTAAATTTTACTTTATTTTAAACAATATGTCAGGTGTCCTAAGAAGAGGAACTTTTGTATCTGGGCATTCACGTGCTTAACTAAGTTTGGAATTTAAGGTGCTTAACCAAATAGATGGGTTAAATACAGTGAAGGGGTGGGGTTTACCAGGCAGAAGATCACAAGTCGCTAAAGTTTAGCTTGTGTACCTTTGTGCAGAAACAGGTGGGGCTGTTCAATGTACGGGTTACTGTGCCTACCTTCTCTGTCCATCAACCACTAACTCTTCAAAAGTCGAGACTCGAGCGCCACCTGGTGGCATATCTTGACAGTAACAGGAAAAATTTTTTAACAAAAGTAGCACTCGTGCCTCTCCCCTAGACAACTTCTTCCTGGTTTTCCCTTCCAGAAATGGACCTGCTTGTAAAAATGATATAACAATAGTCAATTTTATCTAAAAATTGATTTTCCAGCTAGCAAAGGAATTTCATGCTTGTTGCAGAAAATTTGGAAAACATAGAGAATAAATAAGAAATAGGACTCCCTTAATGGACACAGCCCAGAACAATCCCTATTTGCATTTGGAAATACTAACTTACAGTGGCTTTTCTCTGATTACACTCTTTTCATACCAATAATTAGTGTTCTTATATCTTCTATACACACATTTCAGGTGCTGCGAGCCAACCTGGAGTTAGAATCTTGCCCATTGCTGACATGGGCAAATGAGTTCTCTGTGACACCTGGCTCCTGGAACTGTCCCCAGGATGACATGGCAGGGCATCTGCAGTGATTAGTTCAGGGCTTGTCGTAGATCTGTTACTCACCAATAACAGGTTGTCATATGAAGCTTTGTCTTTTCTGATTCCTCGACGAAATCTCCAGAAACAGAATTGATTTGGGGGTTCAGGGGCACAAGGCTGCTACAGTTTTCCAAAACTGAAAGAAAAGATTCAAGCAAGATCTCGTGTTTCCAGCACCACAGCTGGTCCCATTTGTCTCTAAATTCTTTCAGGCTCTCTTTATGTTGGGCAGTTTTTAAACACAGTAATTACAGTGCCTTTGCCGGTTCCCTTGATGTTACATCACTGGCATTTTTCTCTAGGGCTAAAGCTGTCACAGACAGCATTTGCCAAATTAACTTAGCTGCTTCCTCAGTGTGGAATATCTGAGCCATGTAAAACTTCATTCATTCATTCATTTGTTCATTCATCCATTCATTCATACAATAGTCTTCTCTGCCATGCACTGGACTAGGCGCCAGATCACTGTGGCCCTCCTTTCTGGCTCCAAGCCTAGCAACACAGACATGGAAACAGACAAGCAAAACTCCCACCTTGGAGTCATGAGGCAGTCCCTCACCTGACCTGCTCTTTGCTCTCAGCAGTCACAGTGGATGCTGCTCTTGGAGGCACTTCCTACAGGGCTGGAACGTTCATTTACATATTCTGGGGGCTTTGCAGAGAAGTAAGAGGTATTTCCAGTGCTGTCCAAAGCCTGACGATGAAGCTCAGATGGGACCTTTGTGCCCTGTTCTTCCTTCTCCCCGGCTTGGGTTTCCTCTGGTCCAGTCAGCTTCCTTGCTCCCAAAAGCTGATGCTGTCCCTTGCATGCGCAGCACTGCATCTCTTCCTCATCTCTTCTCTCAGTGAGCTCCTGCACTGCCCCTGGAGCATCTGAAGCAGGGGCAGGGGTGTCCTTAGCTGGTGGACAGAGCCTCTGTGACTGTATCTCAGTGGGCAGAGCCTGCGCTTGGTTCCTTCTTCACTGGCTTTGGCCATGACCACCCAGTCTAACTTGGCCTGCTCCATTCTCAAGATTCAGTGTATAGTCTATGTCTGATATAAAGCCTGGCTTTTAATTCTCAGAAAACTCATTTGGCCTCGTGCTTCATCTTGGTTTTCTCTCTTTCATAATTATCTCACTGGGTGAGGTCGGTTTTAGATTGAGGGACCAGAGCCATCTCCGTAGACTGAAAGCTGAGGAAGCGGGCAGAGCTGGAAGGACGTGTGGAAAGGCCCCAGAGGCAGAAGAGATCATGAATGTACAAGCAGGCAGCTATCTCTGTGTGAGCTGCTCTTTCTAATTTGATAAGCTTTAAATAATTTGTTACTGCATTCACAATGCTCTTTCTAGACCACCATTTCTTGTCTTTTCTAGAGAAAAATCAGTTCAAATTTGTCCTGGCCTAGACTGATAGTGGAGGCCGAGGTGGGTTCTCTGTGAAATGACAGGATGTGGTAGAGGGCTATTATGTACACCATCAGTACAGACTGTAGCTATCTCTGCCCGAGGACACTGAGGAAAGCTGCTAAAAAGTCAGCCACAAAGATGACTCTGAGTTTCTTGAGCAGAGACACTAAGGAAGGGTACATCCAGGCAGAGGGAACAGTGTGTACAAAGTCACAAAAGCAAAGAGAGGGTGTGATTCCAGAAATGAGCACAGAAAGAGAGAACTAATGTTTGAAATGTATCTAGAGAGGATGGGCAACTAGGGGACGTCTCTAAGCTTGGAGGGAGCAGTTCTAGCCTCGGTATGAGTGGACAGAAGTATAATAGAGATGACTGGTACCATGAGGAGGCTGCTGCGGCAGCTAGGAGAAAAGGCAGAGACTGACCTGACACAGCGATGTCAAGGAAGGCAAGAGAAATGCTATCTCAATGTAAAAACCACAACTTTAGGGATGAACTGGCTTTAAGAGAGGAGGGAGGTGGCTTGACAGTTTTCAAGCATTAACGAATGAGAGTGGTGACAACTGAGTGGGACAGGATTTGGGATGTCCTACCATTCATCTCCAGAACTTTCCATATTGAAAGCATACCCATAAACTAACTCCTGAGGGAGAGTGAATGGCTGGGCAGAGAAGGCCTCTTTCAGGCACCACGGACAGCTCCTGGAATCTCCAAAGGCCTTGGGCAAAACTCTTGTTCTTGACATTGGGGCTTTAGAATCAAGAGGGCAACTTTAACAACCCCCCCCCAGCCAGTCACACCCACAGGCTCACCCAGATATTCTGGGTCACAGTCCCTGGAAGAGGGGACAAGCACCCCAAGACCCTTAGTTCAGGTACTTGAAGAAAAGCCTCCATGCCTCCTACGAAGGAGGCCTGGTGCTCTTGAAGCTGTAGGTGGGTGCCAATGCAGCTTATTCACACACTGAAATTCCTGGCTAAAGAAACAAGACTTTTGGAGAAACAGAAAAGGGGTCATTTTCCTCCAGCACCTTTAAAACTAAATGTGGCCACTGGTCAGTCCAGGATGCTGTTACCATTTTCTAACTCCACTTTCTAAAACTTTAAGTCAGCCCAAATGTGTCTCCCTCAGGCAGGAGAGGACCCTCTTCTAGATCAACTTTACATTTTTATGACAACCTTATCTGGCTATAGGAGTTCAACACTCAGAAGACAGAGGTAGGGAGATCATTGTGAGTTGTCTATACAGTAAGTTTCAGGACAGCCAGGCCTACATAAAGAGACCATCTTAACAGCAACAAAAGTATGGCAGCCATTAAAAATTGAAAGCAGGGGCTTGAAGAAATACTTGTACATGAATGTTAATGGCACTATTAGTCACAAGAGTCAAGGGATTAAAATAATCAAAAAGTCTGCAGAAAGGTCTATGGGGAAATAATTGTGCATGCACATATAGAATATTTGTAAGCTTTACGATGGAATAAAATTCTGACATTCACTATGATGAAAAAGAAAAAGACCTTGAATAGCCAAATAAGACCAACACAAGAGGTACCCCAGTAGTTAGATTCAAGGGGTGGAGGGAATAAATTTGTGGTGGCCAGGACTGGGGTTGGGGTGGGAATCCCAGGAGTTAGTTCATGGATATGTTTTCAATATGAAAAGTTCTGAAGATGAATGGTAGAGATGGTTTTCACCACAATATGAATGTACTGAGTGCCACTGAACTGTGAATTAAAAATAGATTTAAATGAGGGCTGGAGAGACGATGGCTCTGGCACCACACAGCAGGTCACATCAGGGAGTCTGATGCCCTCTTCTGGCCTCCTCTTACACCAGGCACATACATGGTACCCATACATACATGTAGACAAAAATATGCCCACACATAATAAATTTAAAAATAATTAGTACATTTTTAAATGTTTTTTATTGTAATAAAAAGTGTTGCCCTCTACAAGTCTAGGAATCTGAAAGGCTTCTCTCCATTCCGTGGGAGATACCTGAAAATCGACAAAGGTGGCTCCCACCTCAGTATGAGGCTCACAGAAAAGGAGTAGATAGATGAACGTAGTAGGTCTGGAGTTACCCCAGTGTGTATAGGACTGGGGAGACTGAGTATCGTGTTTGAGGAAGATGTAGCTCTTCCCAAGTCCTTCCCTTCCCAAGCTCAGGAGTGAGACAAGAACACAACACCTTTTACCCTCAACCTCACTGTTGGCTGATCCTAGCCAGGCTCTGAGCACTCGGAAACTTTGCGCTTGCCAGGGCCTCAGCGACTCGCTGCCCTCTTCCAAGATGGCCACCAAGGCCTCTGTGACAGGCCTGGTCACGTGGGCGCGCTCGCTTGTGAGGTCGCTGGGGCCCCGGCAGGCGATTGTCCCTTGCCGGGCCCCGTCCCGAGGCGGCGACTATCCCTGTCAACCGGAGCCTGAGAGATCATGGCAACGGGCTCGGGCGGGGAACGCGTGGCGGCGGCGGCGGCGGCGGCAGTTTGGTCGCGGGCCGGCACGGCGGAGCGGCGGCGGCGGCGGCGGCGGTGGCTGTGGCGCCGGCACCGGCCCTGAGCGTCATGCGGCGCAGCAGCCCGGAGAAGGAGTCGGAGGCCAGGTGGATGGCGGACGCGGCGGCGGCGGCGGAGACGGGGGAGCAGCTGGGCGTGGACGCGGGCGCGGCCGGGGACCCAGAGCTCCCGGAGCCGGAGGAGCAGCCCAAGGCCGTGGGCGGGATCTCGATCCTGGCGCGACGCCGCGCGCCCGAGGAAGGAGATGGCCGCGTCGTCCGGCGGCTGCCACCCGCGCTGCCCCTGGCCTCGCCGAGGCCGGCGGCGCGGGCCCTGAGTCAGCTCGTGAAGGCCCGGGGCCGGAGCCGGAGCCGGGGCCGGGTCTACCGGCGGAACTCCGGCTCCATGCGGCCGGTCACCGTGGACAGCTCCAAGGCCCGCACCTCCCTGGACGCGCTGAAGATCAGCCTTCGCCAGCTCAGGTGGAAGGAGGTGAGGCCCGCCGGCCCCGGCGCGTGGGCACAGGGGGGTCGTCCCGAGACCGGGCCCCCGGAGCCACTTCCCAGATCAGGTCAGCCCGTCCCTGCCCTGCGCCCCTACAGCTTTTCTTAATGTCTGCAGCCCTGGCCTCTTGAAGCTGTAGATCCTGGTTTATCTATGTCTGTCTTCTCCTCCGTTGGCCCCGGAGCCAAGGGCCACCCTTTCACTTTCTGCGTTTAAGTTATATTTAAAGTTTAGTAAACTTTAGTGCTTAGAGTGCCACTCTTGGGCCAGGTTTGTACTCGACAGCGCCTCACTACGCTCTTCCACTTAGCTTTGCGACCTTGAGCAAGCTGCTTTTCTTCTGTGGCCCCATTAACCTCGGTAAAGTGAAGCCGGTTCTGGTTCGTTCCTATTAGGGGCTTAGTGCCTAGAGATTGCACAAGGTTTCAGCAAGTGACAACCTACTTTCATCACCTTCCTTTCTCACCACCACCAACCACCGCCACCGCCGCCACCACCGCAGACACTGATTCAGGGGATGTAGCAGGTGACAGTAAGTGGGGGTGAGAGCAGAGTGAGGAGATGAATCACTCAGCCTTGAATTCATTTCCGTCCTTTTAAGGGATGGGGCGGGGCAAAGCACCAACGAATCCAAGGGGTTTCTGTTTTCATTGGCTGAGTAAATAAAGCCGGCTGACTTAATTTACAGCCTGGAAGCCATTGGTCTGCTAAAGATGCCTAGCGCAGAGAGCCTGAGGGCTCAGGTTTTGAGCCTTGCACTGAGGCTGTGGTAGAAGTGGTTTAATGGAGACTGGGGAGAGATGACCACAGAAAGTTCCACTATGGTCAGAATGTTGATGTCCCAGTGGAAGAGTTTGGTTTGGAGGGAAACCAAGAGTCAGGTCAGGGGTGGGGGGGTCTGGCAATCCCAGGTGTCAGAGCCTTCTCAGTCTTGACTTTTCACACGTTGGAAACTGGAGGAGGGTTGGGGAGACTCGGTCCTACAGGGTCTAAACTTCAGATAAAGTCCCATGTCCAGCCCAAAGATAGGCAGGCCAGGAAGGTGCACTTGGACTTGTCTGTGCTGCTGACCTAGTGAAGAGAGTCCAGGGATAGAAACTGGCTAAGAAGTGCCTGTGTACTTCTCAAGCTGGCTAGCAAGTGCCTGCGCTCTCAGCTCAGCCCTGAGGAGAGACAGGAAGCCAGCTTGATCTTGCTCAGCCAACCAGCACAGGTTCATTCCCTTATTTTGTAAATATTCACAGTGTTAATACCAAGTTCTGTGCTGGGCCTAGGGAATCACAGTTTAAATCTACCCTTGTCTTCAAGCGTTCCTAGTTCAGTAGGGAATGAAACGCAGTAAGTAGTTCTGGTATCTGCAGGACCGCTGCTGCTGCTGCTGCTGCTGCTGCTGCTGCTGCTGCTGCTGCTGCTGCTGCTCTATTAAATGTGTCTTTCCCAGCTAGCTATGTGCATGGCTTTCTCTGTCACCTCTTGAGACCGTTGATCAAATAGCACAACCTGAGAGAGGTCTCTCAGGCAATGTTCCCAGCCATTTCCAGCCCTAGCTGTTTGCTTCATAGCATGGACCTCCACCAGACATTGTGTTGTATTTGTGTATTGTCTGTCTTGCTCACCAGAATGTAAGCTCTTCAAGGGCAGGCATTTTGTTTTGTTACTGCTGTACTCAAAGTTGTCTGGCAAATGGAAGTTGCTCAATAAATATTCGTTAAATGTATGAACATATTATGTGATGAGTGTTTCTATATGCTATGGGAGGCAGAGGAGGCCAACTCCAGTACACCTTCCTGGGGAAGTAAAGCCCAAATGAGTCTTGAGTGTTGACCAAAGTTATTTAGTGGTGTGGACTTAGGGTCTCTGGTAGAGGGAGTGGTATGGCCAAGCAGAGTGCATACAGTGTTTTGTAGTAGATCACAGAGAGGGGCCGATCGTGTTGAGAGATAAGGTGGTAGAAGTGAACTGGGGTCAGGGCAAGTCACAGGATTCGGGCCTGTTCTTAAAAGGAAAACTTGCAGGCCACAGCAGAAGTCCAAGTAGTATAGTCTCAGCTATACTACTGTGGACAAGTGAGTACTGTGGACAAGTGAGTGGACCTCTTCAGACCTGTTTGCTCAGCTGAACGATGAGGGAAGGTTTAGCAAATTCTGGCTCCCAGCCTACTACTGTAACCACAAAATGGCAATGTTAAACCCTGGCACCAGTGAGCCCAGAAGAATAGGCAGTTTCTATCACCCTACCTTGACTGCCCCTCCCATCCCAGGCCTTCCTTCTGTCACTTCTAAAACGTGTTGGTATGTAGGTAAAGATGCTCATTCTAGTGTATTTGAACATAACTGACTCCCAACAAAAAGCCTTCACTGTGACTCCATGCCATCCCTCGTAAAGGCATGGTAGTAGGACTTGTGTTGCTGGGGTCCCTGTCAAGAGATACCTGTCAAATGAACAGTGGGACATTTGTAGTACAACACATATGTCATCAGATGCACTAGGGCATAGGGTTTGAAAGCACCATCCTCCACAAACCTTCCAATCCCTCTGACTTTATCCTTGATCATTGTATTCTTAGCATCTAAGACAAACAAGTGCATAAGACGTAACATAGATGAACTTGGTACTAACAAAGCACACATACACAACCTCTGTAGGCTGTCTCCCATCCCTCATGGGAGTGGTATTGGACAAGATCCTTTTAAACTTGGGGCCAATGTGGGTGACTGTGCATCAGACTTCCTTGAATGTTTAGCTGTGTTGCTCTAGACTGTGGGAGTCCCTGCCTTTGGTGGAGGTGGGTGGGTAACATAGAAAAGAATAAGGTCATGGCCAGGAGTGGTGGCATGTACCTCCAGGACTTAAGAAACCAAGGCAAGAGGATTACAAGCTCAAGGCTGGACTGGGCTACATAGCAAGACCTTGTTTCAAAAAACGAAAACATGAATGAAGGAAGGTCATGACTGACAATCAGTGTGAATGCTCCCACTCTCTACAGGTGTGTAGGAAGAACGTTCCCACCATGGCCCACTTCCCAGGGGACGTGGGTAAGCCCTTGAATCCAGAAATGTGCCCAGCTATTGGGTGCACGAGTTCCCTTCTCGGTTTCTTTTTAGTTCCACATGTATCAAGAACCCACAGTGATGGTGGAAATAGTGAATCCTTATCCAGCTCCTACTCTACACCAGACAAGTATTTAAACCTAGCAACCCACACAGTAAGTGCATTACTGTAGCTGTTTTGTAGATGGGGAAACTGAAGTCCAGGGAGTCTAACTTACACAGGGTCATATACTGACTTAGAAACAGAGACAGCACTTGCAATAGACACTCCACCTGAGTCCAGGCTTCAGTTCCCGGCTCACCTGCAAACCGCAGCAGTGGATGTGAAGAAATAGGCTCCTTGTTGTGTAAGAGCTCTCACTGAAGAGGCACAGAGCAGCCAACAGATGACCACTGTCCTATCTGGGATCTGAGTGGGCAAAGGAAATCCCACACAGTGGGACAAGGTAGGGAGTGGGGACCAGGTCCCAGATATAAAAGTGACATGCTGGTGGGCTAGGGAGCATGTGGGGAGCAGAGAGAGGCAGAAAGGAGCAGCTCAGAGAGCCAGCTGTAGACCCTGCCAAGAAGCTTGCATCCCTGTCTGCACTGCCCTGCAGCTTGTGGCTGTGTGTAGACCCCACTTCCCTTGCCCACTGTTCCTCATGCGAAGTCTTATGGTTAAGTTGTCAGTCACTCAGTTCTGGGCAGGTCTAATTCATCTGTGTCCGTAGAGGGTTTTCAATTCATTTCTGCAAGAGCAAGTTCACAGAATTAGCTCTATAAACTTGTAGATGTGAGTATAGTTATTTCAAGTTAGCAAAGGAAAGTCAAATGTCCAAAAATCACTACTGACGAAGTCGATGGTTCCTGGTCATATTTGGAGATGCTATAGAAAATTCTCTTCCCATCTCTTTCGTGTTTTTGTTTGTTTGCTTGCTTTTTTTAATTGTCACTTTCATTAAAGGAGACCTTGGAGAAATGACACCGCAGAGAATAGATGTTGAGTGTATGAGCTGCCTTCCTTGGAAATAGCAGTTGTATATGGGTGCCATGATTCCATGGATATGACATGACATGAGTGGGGACTTGAAGAGATTTGATACGAGGACATTTGTTGGCAGTGGTTTGTATAGTCCCTGTCCCAGGAGCTCTTAGAGTATGAACTCCAACACTCCAGTATGTCTTTGAAAGGTCCCTGCTATCTTCAGCATATGCACACAACTGTTTTAACACTTGTAGCATGTGAAGTACTTTTTATTAGGTGTATGTACTAGGTATGGTATCAAGTACTTAGTGCTCATTGAGTGGATTGAGGCCAGAACATGGTAGCACATGACTTTAATCCCAGTCCTTGGGAGGCAGAGGCAGACAGATCTCTGGCAAGGCCAGCCTGGTCTACAGAGTGAGTTCCAGGACAGCACTAGAACAAATGGTGGATCGAGGAGCTGGAGAGATAGCTCAGTAATTTAGAGCACTGGCTGTTCTTCCAGAGGATCCAGGTTCAATTCCCTGCATATGCATGGAAGCTCACAACTGTAACTCCAGTCCCAGTAGATCTGATGCCCTCTTCTGGGCCCCGTCAACATTGTTTGACCATTGTGCAGGCATACGTGCAGACAAAACACCCGTGCACATAAAAAATAATGAATGAATGAATGAATGAATGAATGAATAAATGAATAAGTGGATTGAGGGGCTGGCACAGTGGCTCAGTGGGTGGAAGTGCTCGCCTCCAGGCCTGAGGACCTGGAGTTTGATTCCTGGGACCCACATCGTGGAAGATGAGAACTGGCTACTGATCCCTGTAAGTTGTCCTCTGCCTTCCATACAAACACCCTGACATACCTCTACATGTACATACAGACACACACACACACACACACACACACACACACACACACACACACACA
>JADRCC010008764.1:0-12412 GCA_019843855.1 Hylomyscus alleni
CTTCTTCTTCTTCTTCTTATTCTTATTCTTCTTCCTTTTTGGGGCAGGGTGTCTTACTACATAGTTTTAGCTAGTCTCTAACTTTTTATGTAGATCAAGCTGGTTTCAAACTTTGTAATATCATTTTGCTTTGCACTCTGACTGCTAACCTTGAGTAACACCATGTCCAGTTACAGTGGCCTTTTTAGTCCCTGCAAATAATGCTTGCTTTTTTATAGGAGCAACTGTGAAATCATGAGGAACTTGGTTGGAAGGTATGGTTCTTATCATAATGTGTTTGAAATGCTTATTAGCCATCTATGTGGAGGTGTCAGGTAGTCAATGGAACCAGTTAGTGGAACTGTGAACTAGAGGTATAGCACACATAATATTTCAAACTGTTGGCCTGATTAAGGTTATGTGAAAGGGAAAAATGGAATACTGTAAAACAGAATGAGATGAAAATGCCAGTGAGATAGAAATACATTTATGTGTATACAGTGTTCAAGAAACCAAGGGAAGAGTATATCACATCAAAGATGGGGTAATTCTTCATATAGTATGTTCTACTGGGAGCTAAAGAAAAAGAAGTTTAGAAATATAAGTATCTAATCATTTGACTGCATGAGGATTATTAATGATTTTGACAGAATTCATATCTCTAGAGATCAAGAGACAGAAAATAGGTAAGAGTGAGCTCAGTTTAAAAAAAAGGAGACTGAAAATAATGGCTATTGACTAATAAAAGAGATTTTGCTGTGAAGGAGGGGTATCAAATGGAGAAGTGAGGTGACACAAGACTGTTTATATGTTGTACATGCCTATTTGTTGTTGAAGTTGGTTCTACAGAGAAGAAAATTGATATAAGACCCAAGAACATATAGAGATGGAGAGATATAGTCAGATGAAATGGGACAATTGCTAGAATGATGTGGTAGGAAGGGGGAAGTGTACACAAGTAGAGAAATCAAAGTTCAAACACGGGATTACAGATTGTTGAGTGACATGGGAAAGAAAACAAGTTTCCCAAAGTAAAATAAAGATAGTAAGCTTGAACACTTGACACAAAGATGAGGATTGCATTGTTGACATTTGCGAGTTTGAAGATTGATTAAATGATGATGAAATCCAGGTGGCAAGTTAGAAGACTTTCAGTGGTTTGTCTGTATTAGAAGACTTTAAAAGGCAGTAGTGAGGGTAGCTATATAAGAACATGAAGGATTGTTTTACTTTACTTCAGTTGAATGACAAGTACATTTTTAAATTGCACTTGCTATTGAGATAATTATCAGAAACAGTATCCAGAAACCCACTGCACAACCTCCCTAGATTCCCTCAATTATAGCATCCCATAATTACACAATGCAATTTGGATATTGATATTTACAGAAAACAGCAATTCTACCTGGAGTTCTATAGTACCACCTACATTTGCCTGTGTGTATGCATATGGTTTTCTGAGTAGTTTCCTTGTTTTTTTATGCTAATTGATTGATAATTCTGGTATCATGAATTTTAGCTGTCTTGATAACTTTATAGTGCTAACTTGCCATGGTTCTGTTTTGTTTTATTTTCCAGATAACTAATGCCATTTTTTTTCTAAATCATTAGTGACTCAGATGTTCAGCCCTGTTGCATCTGGAAAGCACTATTTCTTTGAATGTATCTTTCCCTCTCTCTTCAACAAAGATCCCAGAGCTTTGGAGTAAGAGGGATGCTAATGATGTCCCACTTAAGGCTGAGTATTCTGTAGTCTCTTGCTGCTTGCAGTGTGGCCAGGTGTGGTTCTCTGTGTTAATTACTGTCAGCTGCAATAAGGAACATATCTATTGATGCACCACATATCTAGCACTAGTTAAGCTAGCCAATAGGGGTGAATAACAGCTGGGTCTCTCCATGCTCTAGTCTCAAGTATGTGTTATCTTCAGCAATAGGGTCGAACTGCCCACTTCTATACTATAACTTAGAACAATGGCAATAACCTGTAATGATTTAACTTTTTTATTTTTCTATGGAAGCCCACTATTGCAGAAGCTTCTCTAAACAGTCTAGATTCCCAAGAAGAATAATGGACAGATTTGTAGTTTGCAAGAATTGTTTCCAAGTCTCTAGCTATTCTCTTCATATGGTCTTTCATAAGAAACAAACAAAAAAGGCACCTTTTAAAGTTCAGTATTTGAGAAATATTTTTCTGCTTCTTTCTGGTCTCCATGGTTTCAGATGAGTAATCTACTGTCATTCAAATTGATGTTCCTTCATGAGTAATGTGTAGTATCTCTCCAGCTCCTTGTGAGATTTATTTTTTGTCTTTTTTCAGAATTTTAATTGTTTTATGTGTCACCGATGATTTCTTTGGGTTTATCCCATTCAGAGTTACCTTCCGGAATCTGTAGGAGGTATAATTTTAATCAAATTTGAAGAGCGTACACTTATTTCCACACACAGTTTTTCCAACCCCATTTCCCTCATAATCTTTTATGGGTGAAGGAGTGATTTTTGAAGGCAAATAGCTAACAATAGCTTTCTTGGGAAAGTCTTTCTCATTATTTCTACCCATTTACTCTATCATTACCTGGCAGGAAGAAGAATGCAATCTCAGGCCTGTTTGTTCCTTTTGTGGGGACAAATATTTGTCAGGTAGAAGGTAGAATCTTCTTGCTTGGTTTAACATGATTTTCTGATGTCTCTTAAAGAAAGAGTATATGAGAACTGTAGAGACAGACATTGTAGATCTCTAGGTTAGAGTAGCTGTTCCCTTACAGTGCTATAAGAGTGCTGAGTTTCTAGGGGATCAAAGTCCTAGTAGGATGGACAGAGAATACATCCCTTGACTGATTATTGTGAGACAGGTGCTTAATCATTCCTCCTTGCTTTCCTGTTTGTGTCAAGATCACCTGATATTGTCAAAGGGTTTGTCATATCCTGCATCAAGAAATTAGCCTGCTAGTTGTTTGGCAAGGGATTAGGAACTGATGAGCCTGTGTCCCATATTGGTTGGAAGCAAAGGGTCATAAGATACCATGTCTCCTCTCTAGTCCTTTTTATAGGCAGTTGTAAGCAGCCTTTTGGGTTGCCTCTTGACATATTTCCATGGTTTATGGTTGTATTTTGTGTAGAGGAGTGAGTAGATGTGCTTCTATACCTTTTTATCTGCATAGGAGGCCTGTTACATAGTAATTGTACAAAAACACTGTTTTTCATTGTGACATTTTCATGTAGTTACATAATATGGGTTCATTGACCTACCCTTTCTGTCCCTTTTCTTAATTCTGGTACTCAATGTCTTCTCAAATATTCACACTTCTATTTTCATGTGTTTTTGCTTTAGCTTAAATTCCACATTTGAGAGCAAACATGTGTCACTGACTTTCTGAGTCAGGCTTATTAGTTTATCATAATGATTCCCAGTTCTGTCTATTTTCCTGCACATGATGTGATTTCAGTCTTCATTATGGAAGAATGCTTCATTGGGTGTATCTCATTTTAATTATACATTCATATATTGACAGACAGCTATATCAGTTCTGTGTCTTGACTATTGTGAGCACTATAATAATGAATATGATTCCATTAATGTTTACTAGCATTTATTCCTTTGGATATATACCCAAAGTGATATAATTAGATTCAATAGTATTTCTAGTTTTAGTTTATTTTATAGTAGCTATAATAATTCATATCCCCATAACTATAGCTTGGGATTCCTTTCCACTTCACCATAACCAGGATTGTTATTAATTGGTTCTTGATGGGTTTTGCCTGATTATTTCTTTTATTTTGCAGATTTGGGATTTGGCTTATTCTTGATTTTATGACATTAAAATCCCTCTGTGAGTTATTTATTTTCACTCTATCTGATATGTATAATTCTACATCCTTGTAGCTCTGAAATTAGATATTAAAATTGCCATTTAAATATCCCAAATGTTCTAATAAGGTGTGTTTGGTTTTTATTTAATACTAGGAATGTTTATATTTTCTTCCTGTTTTTATTAATGGTGAACTAGTCGCTCAAAAGTGAATTTTAATTTTCCACATGTTTATGTAGTTTCTTTTGTTGTTTGTTTTAACTTTATTCTATTATGATATATATAAAAAGTTATTTGATGTCTTTCTAATTATTAACACTTAATTTATGGCTTAAAATGCAGTCTACTTGTTTAACTTTCTTTGGCTGCTGAGAAAATACAATTCTTCCAAGTGTCGAGTGCAATGAATGAATTAGTGAATGAATGAAGTCTGTTATGCACTTTTTGTAAGAGAACAACTTCAATTGTCAATCCTTAGGTGCTACCTACCTTTGTGTGTAAGTGTGATGGCTTCTGTCACTGACCTGGAACTCACCGTGTAGACTAGGCTAGTTGGCTAGGTGGTCATAGGCATCATGTCCAGCTTTATGTTTGTAAGTTCTAAGAGCAAAGTCTTTATGATTTCCAGGAAAGCACTTTACCAATGGAGTGATCTTTTCAGCCTTTATCCTTATAGTTACCGATTCCCTTTATTAAGATATGATGACTTTTAAAAGTAAAAGATTTATTTTATTTTTAGTTATATGTAGTTGTGTGTCTATGTGTGCATGCATGCGTGTGTGTATGCTTGTGTGTGTGTGTGTGCATGTGTGTGTGTGTGTGTGTGTATGTGTTCAGGCACTCGTGGAGGTCACATTTGTTGGGTACCTCTGGAATTACAGGTAACTGTTACCCTGCTGATGTAGGTCCTGGGAATTGAACTCAGGTCCTCAGATACCCGTTACTGGAGTTACATGCAGTTGTAATTACCCTGATGTGGTTGCTAGGAACTGAACTCGGGTCCTCTGCAAAAGTAACATGCACCCTTAATCAGTGAGCCATCTCTCCAGCCCACTAGTACAGTTTTGAAATGTAAAACATATATAATCACTTCTAGAATCATCTCCAGAGCAGGATATGGAACAATCCAGAAAAATTACTATAACAAAGGAAATGGTGTTCAAAACCTCGAAAGAGCATATTGCTAACTTATCATCCATTAAGTTCAATGTTCAAAATTATGAAATAACTCCACTCTCCTACTGTTAACTGGAAGATTCAACAGATGCACTGCTGGGCCCTTGGGATATCATCTCTTTCTTATGTCCGTTCTTACTGTCCATTTAACACTCCATGGGCAACTCATAGTCTGATGTTGACAAATTCTCCAGAATCTGGATCCCAAGCTACAGTCAAAAGTGAAGTACATATTTAGCTTCTCATTTCAGTGGTTCAGAGTCTTAGCCTCCGGCAACACTTCCAGAGCCTTGCTCATAGCCACCATCCTAACATCCCTTTGACAGAATCCAGAGGCACTTCAGATCTGCCTCTGCAGCTAGAGGATGCCTCTTTGGCACGACAGCCAAATGTGTGCCAAAGCTAGAAAGTGTGTTCTAGCAGAGCAGCTGCTAATGTTAGTCCACAAGTCCTCAGGATCTTCTGTAGTTCTGTATCTAGGAGAGACAGAAGCAGAAGTCACTTGTACAACACCCATGCTGGCCTACCGTTGTAAAGTCCACCAGAACTTGGCCCTAGATGAAAACATTTTTTTCTACGGGCAGCAGATGGAAATCAGGCACTAATCAAGACTCAAACAATTGCTTCTCAATTTCACCCACAATACTTTCTCGATTAATGGTCACTTCCTTCCTGCTGGCCACAGAATGGAGCTTGATGACACCTTCATTCTATTCTTGTTCACCAATAATGACCATCAAAGGAATTTCTGTTTTCTCACAATAGTGCAGCTAGGTTAACAGTTTAGGGTTGTTTTTATAAAGTATCTCTCCTTGATCCCTTGCATCTCACAGCTCTGTAATTATCTTCAAACATTCTCAGAGAAAGTTCTTTTGGGGTGTGGCCACAAACACTTGGGTCTGTGCTTCAAACCTTCTTACCAGAAATCTTCATCTTCTGCTCCACACAGTAGAAGATTCTCTCTCCTCCAACGCTCAACCCCACACAAGGTACCTTTTTCCTTCAATTGTCTTCTATACTGCTGGGTTGGTGGTGATAAATTGATGACATTATTTTTCATCTAGGAAGGTCTTTCTTTTTCTAACCATTCATCCCTTTCTTGAGCCACATCCCTGGTGTTTTATTCCAAATTAGTGAGCAGTACATGAAACTCCTGAGTGTCTTCAAACTGCAAATTTGCCATCCCCATCCAGATTGTGTTTTAAATACGAAGGAAGAAGCTACAAGCGAGAAGACAGATGAGTGAGGTCTTAAGTAGAGCTAAAAGCAAATAATTCAGAACAGAAGAGCAAAGGGAAGGGAGGAGAAAAGACATTGACCCAGAAAGAATTCTAGGTTTAGTAGCAGAAACATAGAGAACTTTCTTGTTTCATGTTCCTAATTTATTTTGCATTCATGAAATAGAGTTGTAGTATTGGATTTTAGATTCTGGAGTTTTATATCCATAGTTATGCATCCCAATTATGTTATTTACTAGCAGAGAGAACTTTGACAAATCCTTTTTTCTTTTTATATATAACTTCAAAATATTGCCATGGTGATTAATTGAAATTATTTAATATTTGAGAATTGCCTAGACTATTAATAGCTAGCTGTTATGACATAAAATATCTCATAAGAGTCTTTCTGTTTGTAAATTATGTTGTGTTTAGAAATGTTTTCATATAATATAATTTGATCTTATTCTTTTCCGTCTCTCAATTCCTCCCAAATGTCTTATTCTCTTTCAAACAAGAACAAAAAATAAAATCAAAACAAACAAAAAAGACATAGTATATCAAAACCAAACAGAAAATTTACAGAAGAAAATGGAATCCATTTGTGTTGGCTAGTTACATAGTTAATAATGTTAGATGAAAGTATACTTTTCAAACTGCCTAGCAAACTTTATGGTATATAACATTCAGTCAATATTACTATAAATTTAATGGCTAGTCCTTTCATTCTCAGGATATTTAATAAATTCAGCTTAATCTCTTACTTTTGATATACATATCCTAAGGTGAAGGCACATGGGGCCAGTGTTGATATGGGCTAACTGGGTATGGAGATGTCAAAAATGGAATGAAACATCCCAGGTAGGCATAAGATGATCTGTCCAATATCTCCTAACCTGCACTGGCTTATCAAACTGGAGCTCTACTTGCTTGCAGTGTTATGGGCAAGTTTCTACTTTATTTTTTAACGTAAAGGTTGAGTGTCTTTCTAGTATAGGCACCCCACAGTAGTAGAGAATTATTCTAACTCATGGACAGAATGACATACACCCATGCTCTAAGATACAACCATACCCTGGGAGAGAATAAAATATTTTCAGGTGTCTAATATATGTTAATATGTTCACTCAGAAAAAAAATGAAATCTGAAATAGAAATCATAGTTCTAGTTTTTCAGTAGAAGTTAGAATAGATGCTTTCATCATGATGGGAAAACAAATACAAAGAATTAGGAGTGCCATCTTGTGGAATGATCTGTTATTGCCATTTAGGAGCCAAAAACCAAAAGAAAACACTAGTAGCAGCTGAATGTTTTCTGTGCATCATCAAGACAATCTGGAAGGAATTCTTGATAGCCACCTGTGGAACTAATGAATTAGAAGTAGGGTATTTTTCAAGTGAAAATTTAGTTAAGGTGAATGTCACCTTCACAATACATTTGATTCATTACTCATTGATGATTTGGAAAATGAAGAATAAAATATTTAAGATGTCAAAGACAGACTAGCTCCTTCTTATTTGGGCCTTATCATCTTCACTTAGTAAGCCAGTTGGAATTTTTTAGTTTCTATAATGATTAATTTACTAAAAAGTAATAAATCATTTAAAGATCATAAAAATATAGGTAGTTCTACAGCTTGTGAGAGTTGCCTATTTTCTATTAAATTGAGTAAATAACATTTCTGATAGTTTTAACTTAAAATGATATAAGAGAATATAAAGCAATATACACATATCATATATATTTCATATCACTTAAGTTAAAAATATAATCCAGGAGAAAAACATGATCAGTACCTTTAACCCTAGCATTTAGATGGTAGAAGCAGAGAACCATGAGTTCAAATGAATCCGGGCTCCACAGCAACCTCAAGACACACTGGAGCTAATTAGTGAGACTTTGTATCTAAAAGTAAAGGGAGAATGTGTGGCTCAGTCATAGACTGTTTGGCTAGCAAGTTCAAAGCCCCAAGTTCGATCCCTAGCACCACAAGAACAACTCTGCTACTTTGTGTAGCTGATCAGACAAATAAGAAAGGGTCTCCAACTTCAAGAATTTCAATATTTTTTTCTTGCTTTTCAATTTAAATGTGGAGACTCAGCATGCATTCTGTTCAGCTTAATGCTGTAGAATTCTTGGATTCTCATTCAGTGTCATGAAGAGTTTGATTTGATGGCTAAAAGCAAGTAGTTTGGCACCGTCGCCTGTTTTGTTTGTTTGGGTATGTATATTATGACTTGCCAGCTGTACGACTTTGGACAGACAGCTCTAACTTTCTATGCCTCACTCACCTCATCCGTAAACTGGAACCATACACCACTGATGTCACAAGGAAATTAAATGTGGCAATATGTACAGACAACTTAGAGCAGCAGCTCCTCACACCATAGTCAATCCCTTGGAAGCTTTGCATCTTCATTAGCATTGTCATCATTACCTACCTTCATGACCTCTGTCACTACAAAGGCACGATTTGACTGGGCCTTTGTAGCGTAAATTAAATCACAAGGTTTATTCTGTCTTTTCCACATTTTGACCAATTTGCTGTTTAAGTTTCTGCTCTTCTAAGTTACTGTGTAGAATATGTAAGAACACCCTTACCTATTTCTTTCCACTAGATTCTCTCCTCTTGAAATTCAGGACCAGAGGCAGGTATTTAAAAAAAGGCATAGAGAACTGAAAGGACAGAACATACTGAGACTGAGACTCATGTCTCTAGAATATCTGGGACTTGCATGTCAGCTGTATGTAAGAGTAAGGCAAGATCTGAAGCATCCCCATCTGCTACTGTGCATGCTTGTGAAGATAAAGCTAAAGGAACATGGAAGAAGCTAGATAAAATCACCAAATGGACTTGTTTGCATAGAGTACCATCTGGTGATGTAGGGATTTGGTCATTGCTAAGTGTTATGAGTCCTCAAACTGTGATAGCACCCTTCTGCGACATCTATTTTCTAATGAATTAGTCAGAATTTAATTATTGTGATATTCCCAAAGCTTTAGAGCAGAAAACTGAGACTATAAAACTAACCTGCTATCAAATAAATGCAGTTCAAATTCATTCTAGTTATAATGCCTGAGTCTCCTAACAGTCTGTTCAACTCTGCTTTGTGAACTGTTCCTCAAATGAGTCTCAAGATCCAACTTCCGTGTTTCAAAGATCTTGAGCTGTGGGGCTCTTATTACTAGTGTTTAATGTTTTAGAATACACCCTTGACTGAGACTGTTGGAAATGTACCAGTTTCACCCACAGTGAAGTCTGCATTTGCTTTTCTGGATTTTAGGGGACAAGTGAGAGCAGGGTTTCTCTGCAAGGATTGCATGTGGCTGAGTAGGAAGAGCAGTCCTGTACATTGGGACAGATTTCAGCCACACTACACAGTGCAGAACAAGCTATATGGAGGGACTTAGAGAGTTCATGGCTCTTTGTGAAATGACTTGCATATTGTGTGGGTCTTTCTTTTAATTTCCTGTGACAACTATTATTTACCTGTACTATGTCTCAATGCATCTGCACTTTTTCTTTTAGAAATGACTTTTTTGCCAAAATATAGACAAAGCATCTACTTGAAATTAAAACAACTAAGCAGTTATTTCAGGTGGTGATGCAGAAATACTATTCTCTGCTGCTGTGGTTTGAGCCCACTATAGATACTTTTATGTTTTGTTCTGCCTGAAAGCCACAAAGAATAATGTGTTTCTAGATTCAGTTGGGATCTAATAATTGGAGAGGTCACACAAGCTTAACATAAGATCTATGTGGAGCAGAGCTGGAGTAGTTTATGAATTTTAAAGTGTTTCAAAGTAATGATCCATTAAATAGGTCACAGAGACTACATATATCTCAGTTAAAATCATAGTTAATCAATTTGTCTGAGGCATCAAGTTTCTGACTTACAATGTAGTGATTGGAATCTGCTTTTAAATAGCAAATAAAACAAAAAAAATCTGCTTTTACACCTCCACTTATTTATAATTGAAATTAGCAAAACCTTTCCAATATCATTTTGAAGATTTTATTTTATTTTATTTTATTATTGCATGTGCACATGTGCATAAAACGTAGGCATGAGTAGTCAGTCCCGGGTGAGGGCATAGGAGCACAGATGAAAGGATGGCTAGAGTCTTTTCTCCTTCTGAGTTACATGGGATCTGGAGGTTTAACTCAGGGTCTTAGAATGGAGTGGCGAAAGCATCTTAGTAACCCCCAATGTAGTTTTTAAATAACAGTTAATACTGGTATGATTGGTAAGTACATGCAACTTCACTAGGGAGGCTGATATGAGAGGATTCCAAATATGACATCTGCTTAAGCTATAAAATAGAAGGGAAAAGGAGTAAAGGGAAAGAAAGAAAATTAATGTAAAGAAAAGATGGGGAGGGGGGAAGAAGTATGACAGAAGGGAAAGAGGGGACAGAGTCCAAGAGAAGTTAAATGAAGGAGAGCCTAGTGTTAGAGCACTGATGTGCAACATAAAGAACCAAGGTAAACAGCTCCAAACTTCTGTTTGGTTAAAGCACTAGCTAGAGTTAGGGGTGGCACAAGTACAGCCTTGCCAAAGAAGTTCTTTTGTAACAGCTGCTTTCTCTTCTTTTCTACCTGAAAGAAAGAAGCTCCTGTTAGGAAAATTTCTCCAGATATAAAAATAACAATAGACATGATCATATTAGCAATACTCATGTCTACAATAGTTATTCTTTTTAGTTTATCACATCAATTCTTGCTTTTATTTTTAAAAAAGTATGAAACACACCAGGAATTTGCACAGGGGCCATGCTAATCTATGCATTGTTCCAATTTTAGTATATATCCTGCCAAAGCAAGCACTAATTCTTGCTTTTATAAAAGCCTCATGCAATGATATTTATATACTCCTCCAGGTAGTATTTGAAACAGTGCATTTTAAAGGATGCATAACATGTCTAGGCTGTCCAGAAGCACGCAGTGGAAAAGCTAACCAGTTAGCAGCATAATCATTCTCTGCTTTTCACATTAACAGTTAAATGTGTGTGTTCCCACAGCCTCCACAGAATGGCAACCCAACCTTGATATTCTAATATAAGTCTTTTCAGAGTTATTGTCATCCCCTCCTTCGGGAAAGAAAAATGTACTTTCTGGAAGTGGGAGAGATGGCTCAGCAATTAAAAGCACTTGCTGCTCTTTTAGAGTACTCAAGTTCAATTCCCAGTGCCTACCTGGTGGTTCACAACCATCTGTATCTCCAGTTCCAGGGAGTATGACACGCTCTTCTGCCATCCACCAGCATTATACCCCTGTGATACTCACTTATACATGCAGGCAATCTCTCATCACATTCGTCACGGTGTTCCTTCTTATTCATATCATCCTGTAATCAGAGATGGAATAGAGTATTATCAATTGACTCCCTTAATTCCTGACTGAAATGTGCCTTTTATCTGGAAGGGCAACAGGAAACTTTATGATAGTTATCCTCTATAACTGTTCATACACAAAAGCATCATGTTTAGGACTTCCAGATTTACTAAACAAAAATCAAGGCCATTTAGTTAAATTTGAAATTCAGAGAAACAACCACAAAATAATCTTTAGTAGCATTAATCCTAAACATTGAATAGGACAGAGAATTTTTGAAGATATATAGTTCATCTTAAATTCAAGTATAATTGGGCATCTTCCATTTTATCTGGCAACCCTTAATGTGATTTGTAAATAATATCCAGATCACATAGACAAGAGGCATCAATAAAACCAATTTTAACTAGCATCTGCAGAGTGGGAATCCGGCCTACTGATCACTGCTTCCTTCAAGATAAATGAGCAGCAGATGTCTGATTTGGTGAGTAGGCTATCAACTGAGTCTAACCAACTTACAGAACAATTTCAGTAAGAGAAAGGAAATGTGCCAATTGTGTTTATTTGCATCACGTGTGCTTTTGTTTACTGTATTTTATACTTATTTAATCCAGAGTCCAAAAGGTCACAAACAGAGACCAAATGGTGGCATAAAATCCCCTGTTCCAGTCTGGGTCCCAGTTCTCTAGTTTCCTAATGCTCCCCCATTTTGTGGGCATGTGCCTGGTTCTTGCCAATGTGTTCACTCCCGCATGTGCCAGCTCATTTGTTATAATTTCCGTAAAGACTCTAGACTATCGGCCTAGACTCACACAAACATGATCATTTGCAAAGTCACTGTTAAGTGCAATGTGTTTTTCTGAGAATGCACAGGTGGAAAGGCTGCTTGCTGCTA
>JADRCC010008847.1:0-13384 GCA_019843855.1 Hylomyscus alleni
AAAGAAAGAAATTAAAGACTTTCTAGAGTTTAATGAAAATGAAGCCACAACATACCCAAACTTATGGGATACAATGAAAGCAGTCCTAAGAGGAAAACTCATAGCTTTAAGTGCCTACAAAAAGAAACTGGAGAGCATATACACCAGCAATTTGACAGCACACCTGAAAGTGCTAGAACAAAAAGAAGCAAATTCACCCAAGAGGAGTCAAAGGCAAGAAATAATCAAACTCAGGGCTGAAATCTATCAACTCTTCATTTATAGTCTAGAGTCAGGTTCCTAGGGTTGGAGTACTGAATGGTTTCTGCTGTGGCATACTCACAACAATGATGAGTGAGAAAGAATTGAAAGGATTTCTCTGCCAAGTAAAGATAAGTTTCTCTGCCACACAGAGTCTACAGTTACCAGTTGATCACACTGAGACTAGAAAATTCTGTGAATCTGACTGGGCTCTAGAATTTATTTGCCATTGTTGGAAATAATTCCCATATTGATTTTAGGATTCCTTTAATGGGAATAACATTTGGAGCATGTGAGTATGAGTGCAATCTATAGCTTGAAGAATTCAGATGCTTCAAGCTAAGAACACAAAGCTCATGTCTCCAAGGAAAAGACTATTCCAGCCCAGGAAAATATCCTGCATTTCTGAAAATTAAACACATTGATCGAATGCCTCATTCTCAGTCTTATATTGTTTCTCTGGACAACTCCAATATGTTTCTCAGAATAAAAATGATAGGAAATTTAAAACTATATCAAAATTGTTAATGAGTAAGTGAAAATTGCCTTCTGTCTCTAAGTCTGAGGAAAAACAGTGTAATTAGATATATTTCCATCCAATATGATTTCCCTACATATATTAAAAGTCTATGTTTACATCTTAATATGTCAATATATATGTTGTTCTGACATTACTATGTAATGAATTATTGTATAAATTATCTCTATAAATTATTATTTCTAGAAGGTGAGTACTATAATTAAGAAAGTATCTAATAAGCCAATCATCAGAAGAAATTCTATGAAAAGCTGATACACAAGCTTCTCCTCGATACCATTCATATTTGTCAGATGAGTATGAACCATAGACAGTCTTGGGATACTAGAAAACCTTTCTTTCTCCCACAGAGAGGAAAACTTGCTGTCCAACCTGTTATCCCTTCTCCTATTTTTGAGCTTCTAGATTCCCCCTCACTTTTTCTTAAGTTTTCTGGTAAATCTGGAAAGTATAACCTTACCTCCAACATTGGCTCTGACCCAAAGCCTTGTCATTTCTCACTGCTCTTTCTTAGAGCAGGGGTAGTAGGACAAACTATTCTGTCCTGCTCTACTCCTGCCAAAAGACTTCCCTCACCCATTCTCTTATTACTTGTTACAACGGAAAGGCAAATGTTAGATTTGTATCCTGATTGGATTCCTTTGTGTTTTTCTCTGGAGAGAAGCAGTGGAAATAAATGAGGAACAGCATCTTCATAATTAAATTCTTTGTACTTGGTAAGAAACAGAAAAAAAATGTTTGAATAGTAGAACCACAATATACCAGTGTTTCAGAGAAGAAGTTACATAGCAAGGTTCCATGAGATAGTCCACATAAACAAAAAAAATTAGGCAATTTTCTTTCCAGTCATATTCCTTCTCCATGGCATCTAGCCTGTCTCACTCCTAAATCTGTAAGGCAGCTGGACACTAGGCAATTAGTTCTCCTTACAGGTAGATGACATCAGGCCCAAGCACCCTCTGGCAGTCTATAGTCATCCCAGAAGTTAATTCTGTCTGCCAGGTTCCTACCAAGAATCCCTTCACTCTCTATTTCCTCATATACCACCAACCAAGGAAATCCTCCTGCCAAAGACTCTTTAATTACAATTTATTCTAATTATTTTCCAAGCTTTCTGGTATTGGATGATATCAAAGTTACCATGGATAGTAATAATTTGTCATATATATAGAATTAAGGAGTTAAGTTTAGTGGCCATTGATTTCACATCTGTTTTACACATGAGAAATAGAAGTCAATTAAAATTGACCAAAATATGAAGGCAAAGGGAGCCTCTGATCCATATCCTCTCAGTTATTAGGCCAGATGTTCAAGGAGAAAAGTATGCAGTATAAACTTGACTTTAGGTAGCGATTCTGAGTCACCTCTTTTCACGGGTCATCTCTACCAAAGTTCTGACATAGAACCTTCAGCTACTGACTTTACAAACTCAGAAGTTTGGGAAATCCAAAAGACCAACAATTAACTTCTCAGAAAGAATTTTCTGTAGACTTTTTCCATGATCCTTTTTGACATTCCATGATCCAGTATTTGCCAGGACTGAAAAAGCAAGACTTAGGTTGCCAAGATGAGAGACTTTGCCTTAAGTGTACGCTCACAGGCTGTCCTAATATATGACCTCCTAGCACTTAGGAGGCAGAGGAGAGCATATCTCTGTGATTTCGTGGCCAACCCAGTCTATTTAGTGAGTCCCAAGTTAGGAGAATTTTATATTAAGACCTTGTTTCTAAAAAGGGAGTAGGGCTCAGATGTTTCAGTCAGACGACCCTTTGAGAAGTTATAACCCCAGAGAAAGCAGCAGACCAAGTCCTAATTGTTACCTTCTGTCATAGGAAAAGAAATAATCTGCCAGTTTTAAGATAGCTGTAGTTGTCTGTAAAAGGTCAGCTACCCACATGAGTTCAGTATGGTTTGCAAGTTGGAGTGGGTAGGAAATTAAGAACAATTTCTTCTAGGTACCCTTTGCAATCTGGGCTGAACTTCAGAACACACTGAATTCTCTCATATAGTTGAGCCAACTGATTAGTTAAACAGATATATTTAGCTACGAGTCATGGAAAAAAATCTGGAGCTATACTTCTGCAGCCCATAGTAGTCAAAGACACATTTTGAAAGCTATGGACATTGGGAACTTCCACATTGGGAACACAGATGTGTTTGGAGCCTTGCTTTTTCTCCATTTACAAACTTTACTTCTAGCAATTTTATGAGAGTCTCTGAAAGCTCTTCCTCTTAGGTCAAACTTTACAATATCTTCTAGAGTACCAATAAGCTCTGATCCAGAAAGATTAGAAGGGAAGCATATCCCAGATCAAACACAGAAACAGGCAGTTCCCAAATTTAGCTATACTAGTCCTGCCAATCCCTTTATGTTATCCCAGAAGCATGGTCCTGTGTACTCCCATAGCATTCCATCTAGGGAAGCATAACCACTCAGCTCTTCCCACACCAAGGGCCTAGGAGAGGGCTTCAGAGTCTAACAATGACCCTCATAACAATGGGGCCCAATCTCCAAACTGTAATTTGGATATTTATGACATATTAGATATTATTCTCCATATTAGTCTATTAGAAGACTGTGGGAAGACATGATAACTGGCTGTTCAAACCCCAGAAATCTATTTTTGCATTGTTAAGGAAGCTTTAAGTCCAAGATTAAAGTCTCAGTAGGGTTAGTTTTTCTGAGCCTTCTTTTCTTGGTTTGTAGATAGCCACCTTCTTCTTGCGTCTTTACAAACAAATCCCCTTTACACACAAGTCCTCAGATTCTGTTTTCATTTGTTCAGGTAGTAGTCATTGAATTAGGTGCTACCCATATGTCTCTGTTCAGCCACAATCACATCTGTAAAGTCTCTATACACAAATGTGGCCACTTTCTAACATACTGAGTATAAGAGCTCAAACTATTTACACAGAGCATGCAAGATAATTCGTTATATAAGACTTTTGTGAAGCCAAGAATAGCATAGACCATCAGCAACAACATTTAAATAACATATAAATGAATATGGTATTATATCTCTTTTATTCTAATATCTATTTGGAAGAAATGTTCCCTGAATTCATATTTAAGAAACATAAGCTGGAAAATCAGTATTTAACTTGGCTCTGGATCAACCCATTACAGTGTGGGAGGTGATGAGTTCCCTAGTCACCATTCTCTACCTAGCATGCTGAGCACTGCATCTGGAGTACCACTTAAGACTTGTAATTGTTGGAACCAAACTTCATTCCTCAAGACATGCAAGCCAACATCCAAACTATATATCACCTTCTCTGTCTCCATTAAAAAATGTTCCCACATTTCTTCCTGATTTATTTGTTCTAAACATACTTAGTGCCATAACTATGTTTCTGGTACTGCCAAGCTGTGAGCACACAGATTCAATGTCTGGTACTAGAAGAGCAGGGAGATAGTAAGTAAGTAACCACACATATGCTAGTGCCACAGTAACAGGAACTCCACATTCAGGGTGATGGCACAGGACAGCTGGGTGAAAATGGACATGTAAGGCGATGCTATGAGAGAGTATTTGGTCAAGATGGCCACAGTAAAGGCACCTGCTGGTGCTACCTTTAAATAGTTATTTGAATAAGACTCACCTGTATCTCCTATATAATGTAGGTAAATAGTGGAAATTAAATGACAAAGTCTTAAGCACCAAGAGTCGAACAACAAATGCTTATAATTACTATCTGCCAATGTTATCATTGATATGATTAGTTATCTCTTCCTTATGCAGGGTGTGGACAGTGGGAGAGGGAAGAGAAGACTATACCATGACATAATTTCTATGCCATAAGCTGAGAGTGAACCTTCAGATTCCAAACAATTATATCTATATCTGTAACTGTATCTGCTCTACAAAGGCAGATAAAGATAGAAATGCTTTGAAAACTCAAAATGGAAGAAAACCTTAGATATCTAAAGAAGGACTCTGGAAATCCTTTTATATAACTTAAGCAAAGGATCCCTAATGAGACATTACATGAGAACAGAGAACACATAAAGGGTGAAGGTTGTGTGGCAAACTGCTTTGTTTGCTTTTTTCACTTATGTGACAAAATGTCTGACAAATGAAGCACATGAAGGTCTGATCTGTTTGGGTTCCAATTTGAAGACTCAGTTCATGGTGGTGGGAAGGCATGGTGGCAGAGGCCTGAGGCTGCACATCACATGGTCTCTGAAGTTAGAGCAGAGGGAAGTGTAGCTGGCTCTGACCTCACTTTCTCTTCCAATTCAGCCCAAGACCCCAGCATGGAAGGCAATGGGTCTTTCTACCTTAGTTAACAAGACTAAAATCATAGAAGATTGCCCCAAGGTGATGCTGGATCTTGTCAAGGTGACAATATTGACCATCACACAAACCTAAGTCTTAGTTTTTATAAAGAATGCTAAAAAATACAATTTAATAACTAGTTCCTGTCTTGCCTGGCCTGAGGGTCCTAATACAGAAACAAAAATATAATTAAAACACATATCATGTATCATTTTAGTTTTTGCATGCTCCATTTATATTCCTTATGGATATATTTTATTTTATTTTCCCCAAGTAAAAGCAAAGTAAGATTAGGAGATAACATTTGAGAATAGACATTAAATCAGATTATAAAGAGGCTAATAACAACAGAAGCCAGATTCATGATCAATAGGAAGAAAAGTTTGAGGAGATTCACCAAATTTCTTTACTTTATAACAACCAGAAATAGGAATCTCTTCACAGATCTTTGTGGCCATTCCATTACTGACATCTCTGATCACTTTATCATAGGAAAATATTTAAAGAAAAGGAAAAAATGTCCTCTCCTTCCAGTCAGAGTAGAAATTATGCTGGAGAAACAGAAGAGAGGAAACAGCAAGGAAAGATGAATCTCATTTGCCTTGTGCATTTGCTAGAAGAAACCTGACCCTGCTCTATCCACTGATCTGGTACAGACATTGTCTTACAGTGGCCAGAACAGGCTTGGCATCAGAATGAAACTGTAGAGTAATTTTGCTTCACATATGAGGTGGGCACAGTTGAAAGTCAGTGAGCCTGCCTTGAGGCTTTCTATAGCACATCAAAGCAATTCTAAGTTGCAGACTAATGTGGGAGATTCAGAATGTGTAGGAGAAATTGTCAAGCTTACAGGCTAAAGCAAAATCCCTGCCAGGACAAAGTAGGAGGAAATTAACCCAGCAAAACAGATTTGGATCTTGCTTCTTGGAAGTATTGCCCCAGGGTATAACAAGAAATCCAACAAAGGCTCACC
Organism: Hylomyscus alleni; assembly: GCA_019843855.1. Lineage (NCBI taxonomy): Eukaryota > Metazoa > Chordata > Mammalia > Rodentia > Muridae > Hylomyscus > Hylomyscus alleni. The sequence continues at coordinate 6,032 of JADRCC010008847.1, forward strand.
AGGCACAAAGGGCTACAAAGTTGCCCTGGCACATGGAATGTTGATGGTAGAATAAGATGAATAGTGGTTCCTTATCTACTAAAGGTGAAATCAGAAAGACATTTTCTTCTTCATTTAATATCCAATGACGGGGGCAATAATTTTATAACTAATTTACTTTATTAGGCTTGTATGGCAATATGATAGTGTATAAACCACATATCAGTAAATACCAGAAGCATTTGTATAATTATCCCTACTTTTGGCATTTGTTCAAGCATCAAAATTTGTCCAAGTGGATAAGATTTTGCTGCCAAGCTGATAACTCAAGTTTGATCTCTAGGACAGATATGGCAGAAAGAGAACTGTCTCCTGCAAAAAATTTGTACATATGCTGGGGCAAGTGCACATGCATGTGTATGCCCACTCTGTTAAGTTCTGTTGGATCACAGAATTTCTATGTTATTTTTAACTCTTTTCCCAGACAGGAGTCATACTCGTGGGACTTTAGTGATTTAGGTACTACCTGTGTTATTTCTGTATATTCCAGCCTGTGATATATTACTGGATAGGGAAGTGTCTCTTACAGAAGAGACACTACTAGCTAACAACAAAAGGCTCTACTGTGGTTTTTCCCTCAATCTTCAGGACTCTAACCCTTGTCTGTAGCTGTAGTATATTACCTGTCCTTGTACAAACTTTTATTAATGCAGTATGGTAATGTGCTGTCCTGGGAAATACTAGTGAAAGCATGAATATTTGTGAGTTCTCCCTCAGTGGAAATACAGTACTTTGGGAATAACACACTACCCACCAGAGGTCTCTTATATGTTTCTCTTATATGTTTCTGTTGGCTCTTATATGTTTCATCTAATAATAGGTAGTCTAACTCACCAGTAAACAGTGCATGGAGCTTGGAGACTCTTGTGGAAGTATGGGAGGAAGGATTACAGGACCCAAAGGGGATAGGAACTCCTCCACAGGAAGATCAACAGAGTCAACTAACTTAAACCTTTGTGGCTCTCAGGGTCTGAGCCACCAAATAACATTCATGATCTGTACATAGGCCTCCCTGCACATATGTAGCAGATGTACGACTTGGTCTTCATGTGGGTCCCAAACAACTGGAATAAGGGTTATCCCCAAAACTCTTGCTTGTGTGTGGATATGTTCTACTAGCTGGGCTGCCTCGTCTGACCTCAGTGGGAGAGGAAGCACCTACCCTTGTTGTATCAAAAGTAGGTAATTGCTGAGTCTGACTGGGGCTCTCTCTCTCTCTCCCAGGTATTGAACTGTGGCTGCATGGCAAGTTAGTTAAAAAGGAGGCGATGTATAAATGAGATATTTTATTGTAGGAAGGAGAAAATAGGCAGGTCAAGTAGAGAAAAAGGAGAAGAAGGAGAGGAGAGAAAGAGAGAGAGAAAGGAAAGGAAGAAAGCAAAAGAAGAACAAAGATTAAGAAAGAGAGAAAGCAAGAGAGGAGAGCAGAATCAAAGAGCAAGAGAGTAAGAGAGAGGAGGGGGAAAACCACCCCTTTTATTGTATTGTATAGTATGCCTGGCTGTGCTGTGGTCAAATGACTGGAAATAGGGTCCAGCTAGAATGCTGGGAGCTTGGGGCATTGTCTGCTTGATAGAGCACACATCTCCTGCAGGGGCAGATGTGAGGGTTTGTGACTGAAACAGGAATCAAAGTCTCAGGAGTTATGACCAAGTTCCTTCCATGCCCTGCAAGCAGAAAACTGCTCACAGAGGCTCCAGGACTCAAAGCCAAATACTCTACTTAGCTTAAGTTACCTGGGCAGACCATTGCCTCACAATACCCTACATTCCCTTGCAGAGAGTTGAAATGTTAGGGTAGAGGGATACCTAGGGGTACCCACCCACTAAGAGGAGAAGGGGATGGAGGATGGGGAAGGACTGTGGGAGGGAGTGACAAGGAGAGGGGTAGCGAACATGATATAAATTGAGTATTTAAATTATTTCTGTAATGAGAGCTGTGACACCACCAAGGATTCCAGTCACATTTATAAAAAACAGCATGCTGCCAGGCAGTGGTGGTGCACACCTTTAATCTCAGCACTTGGGAGGCAGACAACTCGGGCAGATTTCTGAGTTCAAGGCCAACCTAGTCTACAGAGTGAGTTCCAGGACAGCCAGGGCTACACAGAGAAACTCTGTCTTGAAAAAACAAAAACCAAAAAACAAACAAACAAAAAAACAGCATGCTATCTCATATCAGGAATGGAAAAGTCAACCCATCCCACTAGAGCCTATGATCCTCAAGTGATTAAATCAGAGCTGATGCATTTAATTAAATGCAGACAAATCCATGACTCTAAGGAAAAAGTTGTTTATTTATTGTGTGGAATCTTGTGTGTTTTCTCCTGCAAACATGGAAATGTAGTTTTAGGAAGATTTAGTTAGATCACAGTGAAGATAACTGTCCCAACAGAATGAAGCAAATCAAAACTAGAAGCAGGTGATGGCATAGGGATACAGACACTTCTGAAAATGAATTGTTAGGAAGAAAAATTGTAGCAGGGCAAATTTTAAAAGGGAGTCTGGACCTGGTAAATCTGAAGGCAAATCACCTGGGAAACACAGAAAACTACTCTGAGACCATCATCCAGCATAGTTGCCCCTAAAAATACAAACTGTATTTTTGTTTTTATTTTTATTTCTTAACTTATTTATTTACTTTGCACCTTTACTCCATCTTCTTCTCCTCCCTCCTGTCGCAGTCCTTACAACTCACTTCTTCATCTACCCTTCTTTCCCTTCTTCTAAGAAAAAGATGAGGCCTCTCAAGAATGTCAACCAGCCTTGGCATATCAAGTTGCAGTAAGATTAGGTGTGTCTTTTTTTGAGACTAGACAAGTCATCCCACTTAGGAGAGAGGGATCCAGTGGCACTCAGTGTAGTTGGAGACAGCCCCTGCTTTTGCTTAAGAGTCCCTGTACCATTAATACTCTCTGTTTGGCAGTTCTGTCCCTATGAGCCACATTAACCCAGGTTAGTTGACTTTGTAGGTGTCCTTGACCTCTTTGGCTCCTTCAGTCTTTCTTCCCATTCTTCCAAAGAATTCCTCAAGCTCTGTTAAATGTTTGGCTATGAGTCTCTGCATCTTTTTCCATCAGTTGCTTGATGAAACCTCTCTGATGAGAGTAGTGCAAGGCTCCTGTTTTGCAGAAGTATAGCAGAATATCTTCAACAGTATAAGAAGTGGGCTCCCTCTTATGGTATGCATCACAGGCTAAACCAGTCATTGGTCCTTCCCTCAAATTCTGTTCCATCTCTTACCCATACACACCTTGTAGGCAGGAGAAACTGGGGGTTTAAGCTTTTGTGGCTGGGTTGGTATCCTGGGTTGGTTGCCTGGTTATAGGATGTGGGTCCTTAAGGTTCCATATCTCCCATGGCTAGGAGTCTAGGATCATCCTCATAGATTCCTGTGAATTTTCATTATCCTAGGTTAATCCATCTCATCTTAGCGATGCCCCAGACCATCTAATTTGCTCTCTCTTCCTCCTTCCACCTCCTTGGGATTTATTTTTAAACATTTAAGATTTGACTTAATTTTAATTATAAAATAACCCATGACTGTTACAATTTTTAAGTAATGTAAGAACAGTTCTAAAATGTTAGTGTTCTGATCTGCATATTCTTAAATTGCACACCTTTATGAAGAATAGTTAATAAGATGATCACACCACATTACAGTATTTGTAGTTAATTCATTAAGTAGACAACTGTCACAGGAATCCTTGTTTGACCAAAGTGTATCAATATGGAAAGTGCACCAAACTCATGTCTCAATATTTTCTCTTGTGCCCTCTGTCAGTGCATGCTTGCATTGTCATAAGGTGAGACAAAGAATGGTGACTCAAGGGTTTCACTTATTCATAGGAATTTACTGATCCAACCAACAGGCACTGGCCTAGGTTCCAGAAGATATTTGTAGATATTGTTGCAAAGTAGGGATGCAAAGATCATTCAGCTCAACCAAAATTCAAATTGATAGTCTGTTAAGCTGGCCAGCAACTACTTGGAGAGGGAATCTGTAATTACAAAGAACAGAGAAAAACTATATCCTGCTAGGCAGTTCACCTAGAGCTAAGAACATACAGTTAGCTGGGACATTTTGACTCTGAGTATCTAGAACAGGACTGGGTTCTTTACCACGGGACTTTTCATGGAGGAGGGGTAGAAAATGGGCTCAATTCCAGTTTAAACCAGAGATGGATGTAGCTGAGAGAAGATGGAGAAAATTTTGCCCTGTTATATCCCCTAGTAGTCTTTGTGAATGAGTCAAATCGTAGACTCTACAATTCTAAAGAGATGTAGCTGGTGCTAAGGACCATTAATTTGACTGAAGTAATCCTATCATAAGTGTGGTAATTTGATAATCGAGATTAGACATTACAGAATATTTAATCAGTGTAGCCATTTTGGGAAAAACAGAGATGGCTAATGGTCCCAGATTCAGGTTGTAGGTGGGAACGATTAACAAGAGCTTCAAAATTAAGAAGAAAAAACCCTTTAAAAGACAAATTGTGATTGTCCTCCATAAGCACAGGTGTTTGAAAGTTTGGTTCCCAATTGTTGGTGTTGTTTGGGGAGGTACAGGAAGCCTTACTGGAGAAATTGTGTCACACAGTAAATGGCTTTAATGTAGGAAGTGTGTCAGTGGGGTAGCCTTCGAGGTCTCAAAGCCATAGGTTTTTCCTAGTAGGTTCACTCTGGTTTGTGCTCAAAATACAGGATGTGAGTTCTCAGTTACAAATGCAGTCACCCTGCCTCTCTTCTGCCATCATTGACTTATATCTCTTGGGATCTCTAAGCCCAAATAAACTCCTTCATAATTTGTCTTGGTCATGCTGTTTTATTAATATTGCAGGAGTCTGTAAGTCACACCTCAAATCACACCTACACCAATTTCAGTCAGACAGGGATAGTTTATTGAATATATGCCCCAGGACTGATCTATCAGAGCTGCAGGCTGGACTCAGGAGATGACTGTGACAATGAGTCAAGACCATATAGGGCTTTTTAAGCCTTAGATTACAAGTATCTGTGCCAATGTATTTCACCAAACAGGATTTAGGGACAGGGTGCTTCCTTACGAACATGTTTGTTGAGCATATTTACTGCTTTCATTGGTTGGAGTATTCAACTGTGAAAGAAGCCTTGTCTTATCTAACATTCATTTCTTAACTTGACAACCAGAATGTCAGTTACCCACATATATGTCTCTTTCTACCAAGTGATATCTCAGGTTCCAGGGAGGTCTTGGAAATTTAAACTTTATTTGACTCATATTCAAAATGGAAATAGATGCAGGTGTCTCTCTTACATTGGGGTCCATCTTAGGGGCAGCTTATAAAGACAAATTCCAGAAAATCATTTACACAGGTTCAGGAATGCTGCTGAGTGGTTGATTCAAGTCCAAGCTTATTATGGCTAGCTATGCAAAACAATTCTAACTGACTTCTGTTGTGATTGGTTTCTAAGAACATCAAAACACAGAACATACTAATAACAGCAATAACTGAGTATGAGTGTACCTCTATGACATTACCACACAATGGCTTGCTAGACAGCTAATAGTTACCTAGACCTTAACAACATAATATATGTAAATAAACAGTTCAGGTGGTTATTCCCAACTTGTCTCAATTCTGATTTTATGAAGTTATAGATATGACATATTTTTATAGATTTTTTTTAAATTAATGTTTATGGAAGGAGGTAGGGCTTTGCATAGTAAGGTAAGTTTACTCCAAAGTGGAGATGAATGAGAATAAAGTTGAAAGGTTAATGCATGTTGCATAAAGAGAAAGATCTTTTTCCTTCCAGAACATCAGTGGAGTAGAAAGGGGAGCTGGCTGTTTTCTCTGCTCTTCCTCTCTGAGATAGCAGGCTTTCACAACACTGTCTGGTTCCCAAGTCTTCATCTGGTAAAATTGAACAGTTGAGATTTTTGTTTTTTACAACAACAATTATATGAGCCTTTTAAATATAATAACTATGAATTCAAAATTGACTACAGAGTCTTTCCTAAAAAACAATATAAGTGAATGAGTTCAATGACTGAAGAAAAGACATTTTATCAGACTCATATGATATTCACTTAGACTAGATAGGCATATTTTATTATTGTCATTTTTAAAAGTATGAGCAGCCACAGAAACAGTGAGACTGAAGATATATCAATAGTAAACTCTCAAACTGAAATGCAAATGGGCAAAACAATAAAGAAAGAAGATAATATTCAATACCTTCAAATCCTTCAATTTTCCGACTTTGTAGGTCCTTGGAAGGGCAAATGCCCCAAGAATCTGAAGAAATACCAAAAACCAAAGGCTGTATTGAATCTAAAATACTAAAATAGTTGGGGCTTGAAGTTCTCTGCAGAACTCAGGATAACTCTAAAATCAAGGTACATCAAATAAACTTCCGAATAGACACTGGGTTACATCATTCAGTTCTTCAAAAGACTCTTGGATATGTGACAAGTCAAACTACCCTGATCCAGGGTACCAGGGGTATTAAATTTTATCCATGGAGTACCAAATGACATGTGAACTTGGGCAAAAAGACTGTCATTGATTCTTTCTTGATAATTCCTGAATGTCCTTATCCTTTCCTGGGAAAGAAGTTCCTGACTAAAATGAGAGCTTATATTAATTTTTCCTCAGAAGGCAAAGTGTCTGTATAGAGCAACTCAGTTTTTGTTTGCATCCTCCTACTAGAGGATCAGTATCACCTGAGGCACCACCTCTCTTGAAAGAATTTATGAATTTGATTCCCCAGAATTCCCCTAGATAATAATAGCCAGCCATGTTTTGCCTTTGAATGGTAAGATATGAAAAGTGGATTCATCAGACAGCTTACTTGGATGAGACTGCCATAAGGATTCAAGAACTCACCCCCTATCTTTAATGAGGCTCTCCACTGGAATCTTCATGATTATAGGCAGATTTGCCACATGTTTCATGCCTCCACTTGGTGGATGACTTCTTTTTGCTGCCACACATATTTACTCTTGTATAGAAGCAACCAGCGCCTTTCTAGAAACTCTAAAAAAACTGGGATATAGGGTGTCAACCAAGAAAACTCAGATCTGAGTGGCATTTCAGTCTTTCTATATCCCCATGACAAAGTCCTAATAGTAGTTGGAAGTAGTTATGGAAGAGAATATATCTTCCATTGTCCCATCTGACAAGCTGAAAGAGAGAGTGGGGCCAGAGTGAGAGGGCTGACAGAGGTCCTGAGTTCAATTCCCAGCAGTCACAGACATGATGGCTCATGGCCATCCATACAACTACAGTGTACTCATACACATAGAATAAATAAAATAAATCTTTTTTTT
>JADRCC010009001.1:0-12629 GCA_019843855.1 Hylomyscus alleni
GGGGGGGGCAGTTATATAATTTTTATTAGTTGCTAGGGTTGTGACAAAGTGGCTAAAAAAATAAAACCCACAGAAAATGGCTTCTGTTGTGGTAAATATTATTTAGAGATTTCTACCCCACCTTTGTTCATTTAGTTCCCAAATAAAAGACACAAAACCTTTATATTTATAATAAGCCTTAAAGCATTAGAGCTGGGCAGATGTCAACCCTCTGTGCTAGTTTGTCTACTTCCCTGTCAGTAATCCCAAGATATCACTTGCTGTGTTCTGCCTGGGCCACTCCTACTCAAACACGTGGCCCTCAGGGCCATGAGCTCAGTTCCCACCTACCCCATGGTGCCTTCTCCACCTCTGTCTCCTTTCCCCTTCCCTTCTTCACTAAAATCTACCTCTGACCCCAAGGACCAGAACTCACACCCCACCTCCCTCCCTTCTGCCCAGCTACAGGCTGTAGGCATCTTCATTCAACTAATAGTTTTAAATTAAAGAACAAGGTTTACACAACCAAAGCTGGCATACATGAGAATTCACTGTCTTGAGGCAACTTAGACCTGGGGATACTGAGTTTAGCGCTACAATACATAGCAACAGACCAAACCTCAACATTCTTACTCTCATTTCTGGCATGTAGAAATGCAAGATCAAGATGATGACAGATTGGTTTCTTCTGAGGACTCTCTCCTGGGCTTAGAGAATGTACTTCCTAGTTAAAGCTGCAGGCACTTTCCCTTTATGATCGTTCTAATCACCTGTTATAAGGTGAGGATACCAGTCACATTCAGTGAAGGCTCTTGAACCCAATATCTGTATTCCTCAAAATTCATGTTAAAGCCTTAACCATAACTCGATAACATTTGTGGCTAGACATTTTAGAGGTCATTGTGCTTGCCCAGGGTCATGAAGGGTCACTCATCTGGAAAGTAGTGTCCTCAGAAGAGACCAGGGCACTCTTTCTACCCTTTGTTCGACTTTTCCGTAGCCGTGAGAACAAATAGGACATTGACAACAGAACAAAGACATGATTCCATCCAATGAGCTTATTGGGTTGCTTACAGGGGTAAGTGTTGGCTTAGATTTTTTTTCAAAACCTACTTTAAATAAAGGTCCTTAAACGCTTCAACCTCCCTTCTAGTCCATCACCCACCAGAGGGAGTAGAAAGGAAAGGTTAATAGGAAACGAGGGTTGTGGACCTCTTTAGAAATAGTTCTTTGAGGCGATTCCAATCTTTGTTGTCAGCAGTTCAGTCCTTGAGCAGAAAACCGACACAAAAGCTGTAGTCTGGTCCACTCAGCAATCATACCTCACGAATCAGCGACAGCAAGCTGCTGGAATAGCACAAGAAGTTCGTTGGTGAGTTACTCTCTCTGAAGTCACGAAGTCAAGACAAGCGAAGATAAGCAACGTTGTGCCAGGTAAACCAGACGAGCGAGGCGGTGCAAGGCAAAGCAATGCCAGAGCCTCCTCCCACTGGCTATGGGGTCCTATTTATATCTTTCTAAACACCAAACATCCTCTCATGTGTCTGCTTCGGCAGAACATTCTTTCACCTGTTGACCCCAGCAAAAGCATCATACGACATAACTGAGTTTCCAAAGAAACAAGAAAAGTTCCACTTCAGGTAAGAGGTAAGAGTTCCAGCAGTATGGGTGACCCAAAGGCAACTGCATTACCAACAGCCCGCCCAGCCTGGGTGAGACAGGAAAGAAAGGAGAAATGGCTCCTCCGCTCCTCGTCACTACCCAGGGAGGACCCAGCAAGAGGCAAGCCTTGGCAATCCAGAAGAAGGGTCATCATCAGGAACAGAATTTGCTAGTTCTTTCTCTTTGGACTTTACTGCCTCAGTAATTGTGAAACAGAAAATCTGCTGTTGAATATTTTGTTGTTGACTTTTGCTTGTTTGTTTGTTTAATTTCAACTCACTCTGGAACACTGTCCCAGTACGTAGCCCAGGCTAGCCTACAATCTCTGCCTTCTGCCTCAGCTTCCTAAGTGTTGAGATCACAGGTTATGTGCCACTGTGCCACACCATCTCAGTATTTTATCATTACAGGAAAAAAAAAAAAAAGGACAAAGACACACCTCTTTACCTATCTAACCAAAATGCCTCTAGAAGAGAATTTACACTCCAATGTATTGACACTCTAAGGTGGTATATGAATCAGTATTTTAACATATGGGAGCTTTAGTTTCTTTGAGGTATATTATATACAATATAACTATAAGTATATTATACCTCTAAGGGTTTTTCTAGCCTAAACACAATGAGTTAAAAAACATTTTAAATAATGATGTTATAATTTCTACAATCCATGAGACATGGGATATTTTCATATTATCACATGTCCATAATGGCTCTTCCCTTTTTAACATAAATAAAGCTATGGCTTTAAAACAACAATTAAACATTTAAACAATGAAATAACTGGGGGGAACAAGAACCAACCTTCAAGAGCCTTTCAACTTTCAAAGGCAGGGCATTTTGAGCAAGGTAAATCTACATGAGATTATAATCCAAAGTATAGAGTAAGTACATGGATCCATACTGCATAAATAAATCATTGCATAAACTAACACGCTGGGGAGGAGACTCTAAGTCCTCCTCAAGGAAGAATTCTAAGTAGTGCATTTAGATAACCCTGCGCTCCCACGAAGTGAAGTTTAAGTACCGCCCAACTCAAGTGTTGGGTAAATGTAAAGTGCTTTCTCAAGGAATGGCAGAGAAGAGGAAAAGGCAACAAGAGAAACCAGACAGATTCACTTCACCCATGTGGGGGTGGTTCACCCGCGTGGGGATGGTTGACGCCATGATATTCCGCAATGGCAACAGTTATGTGGACAGCGCAAGTCCCAAACAGTCATCCATGCAGTCTAATCATGAAGAAACCAAATCAGACACACTCAGATTTGGGGTGTTTTTCTTGATATCTGGTGACGGTCCCTCAAAACTCTCAAAATCCTGAGAGAGAAAGGAAAAAAAAATCTCAAAACAATAAATAAGAAACTGGGAACCAGGGAGACAGATTCTCTGGCACATAGAGAGATTGCTGATAGAAAGACTGGCAAGACTCAATCAAACCTGCAGTTTAACCTTTAGAAGATTCAACCTCAATCACTTTGAGAGACTTATAGAGAAGCAAAAATCTAACAAACTATGAATAAATGCCTTCCAAAATGGGGGCGGGGGAAGCATGTAACGTTGCAGTAATCACACTGAGAAGTCTTGTAAATTCACATAAATTAACAAATTGATATTTCTTCATTCCAGAGACACTACTAGAAATTCTGATGAGTTGAAACTTCAGAGGGCTCTGTCAGGGAGACAGAAACTCTTAACAAACGGCAAGTGCATTCTACTCTGCTCACATAATCCTTCTTCCTTATCACAATGCCAATCTCACTTTTCCTTTTCTGGGTCAGCCCTTTCCAAATTCCTTAAATCTATCTTTCTCCTCCTTTGAGAATCAAAGGCATAATTAGAGGGCAAGTGGCTCCACCTTTTATGGAAATAGCTATGTTCCTTATTTGCATATGTTTGCACCCATTGCCAGCTGTCCCAAAGAGCAAGAGAGTGATCCTTGTTATCAAGGAGATTTCTGTTCAGAGCCAAAGATTAGTACAGCACTCTCGGCAGAAACTAACTTTTTTCCCTCCTCTTAAAAAAAAAGTACAAGACCGGTTTAAAGTGAATAGAAATTAGTGGATCGCTGAACTGGAAGAAAACATTATTGCCTCTGAAATAGCCTTGCTCCTTCCAGCTTTGCATAACAATATCCAGATTGCTATTATGGCACTTCCAGTCGGCTTCCCAGCCCTGAACACTCAAGTTGCCCTGTCTATAGTTAGACCTGTGGGAATGAAATCCACAGTACTGACAAAGTAAAATCCTCAGAGAGGAGCTTTTCTCAATGATTAGTTCATCCAAACAATTATTTCTGCCATCGACAGGTATAAAATGCCTTCTTTAAAAAAAAAAAGTGCAAACTAGTAAATGTGCTTTTGAAGTAGGCAAGCCAAGTTGCATCTAAATAAGGCATATTAGGAGTCTGTCTGCTTGAGTTTTACAAAGCAGATGTCTGCTGTCCTAAGCAAATAGTTCAAGTTGTTTTCAAAATACGGAGGCAGAAAGCAATAGAGGTACCGTTTACACACTCATTAGTCAGAAAGGAAATACATCTGCTTGGGGAAATTGCTACTCACTAAAAGACACGTTTCCCTGGCAACCGTCTCATTACACAAGTCTTGGGGCCACTTCTATCATGGGGGAAAAATGGTGAAATACAGAAAAAGAATTTTTAAGACAAGTTTTAAAAGATCTTAGCCATGAGGACATTCCCTTTAATGGTGGTCTACAACCCTTCTGACACTGAAGAAAAAAAAACGACATCTGTGGTATGCAAATGCGTTGGGCTACACCCTTACTGTTCACAGACCCGCTTCACACACTTCCCCCACTTGTATACACCGCAACAGAAAAAAAAAAATTGGCCATGTCTAACTACTCTTTGGTAAGGTTAAGTCACTATCTCAAGGATGGGGAAACCGTTCATTATATAACAGAAACAGAGGGAGAAACTAGGTTGGGAAGGAAGGAGGCAGTCTCCTGAGAGAGGGAAAGCCAGGGATTTTTTATTTTGTCGTTGTTGCTCTCTCTCTCTCTCTCTCTCTCTCTCTCTCTCTCTCTCTCTCTCTCTCTCTCCCTTTCTGTCTTTCTTTTTTTCCTTCCTTCTTTTCTTTCCTCGCCAAATGGGGGTTCCTTGTGAAACCCCAGTCTTAAATGGGCAGTCCTAAACCATCCAAACCAGGGCAATATTAATTCAACTCAGTAAGTACAAACACTCACAGAAATAAATTAAAAATAAATACAGAAGACGCCATGCATTTGAGGAGTGGTTGAACAGACAGGATTTGGAAATTCTCAAAATTATACAATGATCTTAAAAGAAAATAAAAACCAGGGAAGTGGGTGTGGGGGAGTGGTATTCTTTTGGCTAGTTCTGTTTGGAAAATGGCGACTGTTTTCCTTAACTTCCTCCCGTAATGTATTTTGTCTTCTGTGCCTTTCAGCTCCAGAGATGACATGCACAAAGAAGATGAGCGTTTTTTTTTTTTTTTGTCATTCTGTCTAATAAAAGTATTCATTGTTCAAAAAGATATTGCGATTTCTTTCAAAGTTCACCCACATTCTGTGGGAAAATACTTTAATTTTTCCAGGAAAAAAAAAAGGCTATAAAATATGGTTGTTTTTCCCACGGGTACTGAAATGTGTCTAAAAATAAACCAGAACCTCTGAGCTTGCCAGCATTCTGGATTGCTCTGGTATATATACATGTGTGTGTGAGCTTTAACTAAAACCTGTCTAGAAACACAGCACTTTTCCTCTCACTGAAGTGTTGACTGGTAACGGCATGGAGAAATGTATTTAATTGCTGAGTCACCCCTAAAGGTCATGAATAGCAGCCTGTTTGAAATGGCTCTTAATTGTACCTGGTGACAATCAATACACTTTAGCTATTTATAAATGATCCTTTTAAGCTCCTGGGCCCCAGAGATCACGATTTCAAGAACTCAGAGAAGATGGCCAAATCTTCAACCTGTCACTCCCACAGAGATCTGAAAAAGGGAAACATACAATGGTTATAGCAACTTACATTCAAATGCACCGTCAAGCAGCTAAGATGGAATCTGGATCAAACGAAGGGAGCTGAGACTTCCTCAGCCCTTGCTATGTACCTGTCTGGTTTAAGGCCTCACATTAAACTTCTCAGGAATGATGAAACATTTCTTTATTTTATTTTTTATTATATATATATATATATATATATATATATTATTGGTTATTTTATTTATCTGCCTTTCGAATGTTGTTCCCCTTCTCGGTCTCTCCTCTGCAAATCTCCCATCCCCTTCCCCTGCCCCTTTACTTCTATGAGGATGTTCCTTCCAGAGCTCCCAGGGACTAAACCACCAACCAAAGAGGGATCCATGGCTCCAGATACATATGTAGCAATGGATTGCCTTATCAGTAGGAGGGGAGGCCCTTGGTCCTGTGAAAACTAGATGCCCCAAGCGTAGGAGGATGCTAGAAAAGTGAAACAGGCGTGGATTGTTGGGTAGGTGGAGAAACATTTCTTAAAGGATGGTTCTGAGCCTCATATATGAAGTAAGTTGGCCCTTATATTGTATGCATGTGTATATGTACATGCTTGTGCATGTATGTGTGAAATATTACCTGACAGCAACAGTTAATTCAAAAGCTTTCAATTAGCTCATGCCCCAAACAACCCTGTATAGCTGAAGGTGCAGGTCCCAGCTTCAGTCATTTCAAGCTCTAGGAAGTTAACCATCTTTGGAAGGAAGTGAGGAGTGTAGGTGGCTATTTTCAGTGGAAACCCTTGAAAGGACTTCACTAAATGGCCTGTCTTGCCACTTAGTCCTGGATCTTGTACTTTAGGAGCACAAAGCACAAGATGTGGGCAGATACAGGATTCAAGTATTGTCACAGAGTTCAAGTGAGAGAAGACACTGCAGGAGGGGAGGGAGGAAACAGAAGGGAGAAATTCAATCCCCAAGGAACTGTGAGATTTACAGACAATCCCCGGAAAGCAAGGAGAGAAGGGGCAGGAAGCAGTATTAATCAAGTACTGGGTGCTAGGTTCCTTAAGCAAATTCTGGGTGCTGGGTACATTTGATTTAATCCCTAAAGCTTTCTACGTAGGCACTGTTTCTCCTGGTCATTATAGCAACAATGTGTCTTGCCTTTTCTATGCACTTAGCACAAAGTGACTCTTAAGCACCTGGTCAACACTGTGAGAAATGTTCTTTTGTGACCACTGGACAGCCTACAAAATTAAGACTTTAAGACGCAAGCCTTTAATCCCAGCCCTTGGGAGGCAGAGACAGGTGGATTTCTGAGTTCGAGGCCAGCCTGGTCTACAGAGTGAGTTCCAGGACAGCCAGGGCTACTCGGAGAAACCCTGTCTCGAACAAAAAAAAAAAAGAGAGAGAGAGAGAGAGAGAGAGATGTAGCAAATCCATCACAAAATCCACAGGTAGACATTGTTCAATAGGACCCTAGGGAGTCTCTGCGTACCCAACATCTATTCTTCCCTTTGTGTAGGAAGTCAGAGAACTCATGTGATCACACTGGCAGGCTTCCCAACAACACTGATGGATCAGGGCCTCAGTGTCTACCTTGCCCAGCCTTCCCTCTCCCAGTATGTATGTAGCACTGTTCCAACTTCAGTCCCTAGGATCCAATGGACGTGAGAAGCTCTTCCCAAGTCTTGAATTCACACAGGATATTCATACTCCGATGCCCTTCTGGGTGAGAGTAACACCGGCCTGGGAGACTTTAGAGAGAGCATTGTGTTTCCTCACCTATCAAGGCAAACATTTTTCAGAACGGGAATGTCATGGAACTTGATTTTTTTTAAAAAAGCAATTAACTACTACGGAGCATCGGATCCTAATGCCTGGAACATGTTTTTAAGTTTTCTTTTTTGACATATATTTCTAAATGTATTGTTCGATACTTTCGTTCAAGAACACAGTGTATTTGAATCATATCCTCACTCCACGGTCCACTCCTCTCAGACCTCCCCACCACATTCCTCTCCCAGCTTTGGGTCTCCCCAGTACCCCACTCCCATACAAACTCTGAATTCAATCAGAGCTGTCCATATTCGTGGGTGTAGAACTACCAGTTGGAGAATGTCCAACCTACCCAGCAGACATCAACTGCCAAGACCTCCTCAACGGAGAGTAGGAATTCCTATGCCCCTCCCCCATGAACAATGAAATGTTGACTATTTTGGCCTTGTCTAGGTCCTGTGGGGCAAACACAGTCACGGTGAGTTCATGAGGATAGAGGTGCTGTCATATCTAGCAAACACTTTCCAGGTAGTATTTTCCAACCTTTGGCGCTTAGAATTTTTTCTCCTCTCATGATGGATGTTTTCTCTGAATTTTCCATTCATTTCCCATGTTAAGAAACAACTACTACTGATTCCATTACCAAAGACAAATGAAAAACCTCCAAAACCAAACGAAGGACAGAGACTGTTGCGTGTTGAGTAGACCCTCTGCCACGGAGTCAACGCATGCTGCTCAGCCCTGGGCACCATGCTGCGTGCTTCACCTGGGCATCTCATTCCATTCCTCCCAATAGCCCAGCTCTCTAGATTTAGCTGCTAGACTTAGGCGAAGGCACAACCAGCTTGCAAGGCATGAATCCTCAGCCACAGCCCCTCAAAAGCCTCTTCAAACTGGCAAGCGACAGGCAGCCTGGCTTGAACTGACAAAGCACACAGTGACTTGCATGATTTGAAACATCCTGTTTCGGAACTCTTTTTCCGTCTTTAAAAGTGATACAATACCTATGGAAATGTATGTAACGTGTAACAAGGTCTTTTAAATGTTTGTTTGTTTGTTTGTTTGTTTGTTTAGGAGGCACACGCAAGGGGCAGCATGCTTGTAGGGGTCAGAGGACAACTGAAGAGAGCTGGTCCTCGCCTTCGGACATGCGGGTTCTGGAGAACAGCCATCAGGCTTTGCAGCAAGCGCCCTTGTGTTGAGCCACTGCACCACCCTTCGTGTGCTGGTTTCCGTAAGTCTGTAATGTTCTACTGAATGAAGTCTGTTGTCCAGAAGTTCACCCAACAAATACTGAGAGTCGCAGACTTTGAGGGTATGTGAGTGCTTGGCAAGGAGTAATTAATCGTGTCAACTCTAAAGGCATGCTAAAAATCCAAAAGCCTGGATGACATAATAAGGCACAGGTAACACATGCCCTTGACAACTGTCTGTTGAATGAATCCGTGAACTCTGACCTCTTAAAATTCACATATTTATTTAGTCCACAAATACTTATTTTGCATCCAGCATTATTCTTGGTAATGGTGAATCATATCCAAGAGAGCAGCCACAAATCCCACAACTCCTTTATAAAGTTCACACTCTGTTAGAAACCGAGCACAGATGTAAGACAATGACTATAACAGCCATAAGAACCGAGGGAAAAAGAAAGCAAACACAACAACTAGGAAGCTAGAAGTGGTTTTCAAGGTTAGGTAGGTAGGTAGGTAGGTATGGGAGACAGCAAACCAGTGCTCTGCTTTCAAAGTACTGATCTTGGAAAACTTCAAACATCGCCAATAAGCATTTAAGAAAGTCAGCCAGATACATCACTATTGTTGGATATTTCCTCATTTTTTGTATGAGATATGATTTTTTTTAATAGACTTTTTCCAGAATAAGTTGTAGAAAATCAGAAGGCATGGTAGAAAAGGACAGGATATGCCTGGTAATTTGAGGCACACACACTAGACCACTAATGCCTTCCTTGTCTGTGTCACTGTGGGACACGGGCTACCATCTCAGATGTGCCTGCATTGCCCAGTGAAATCTAAGCACATAAACTAGAATCCCATCTGGAGCCTTCTTGAAAATCATCATGCTCTCAGATTCCTGCCGTCCTTGCATGACCCTGACACCGCTGGAGCAGCATCCGAGGTGGAGACTGTGTGATTTGGTCTGTCTCCCTCCGACGACTCTCCTTACTGCGTACAAAGCAAAGCATAATGCAGAGTGCTAACGGCCACCAAGCAGATGAGTTTGCCTTGATTCTCTTCTCTCTTTCTCTTTGTAAAAGAGGAACGGTGGATGGAAAAAAAAATCATTCAGTACGAAGATGAAATAACTTCACAAGGTCAAGTCCTTGAGAGGGGATTGTGAGGAATCGGGGTTAGAATTCAAATTGTCACTCAAGACACTACCATCTGCAGCTAATCTTGTACGATGAAAGCGAATCCTCATTACCTTCTGCGCCGATGCCTTGACGGTCCTGGGAAATGGGAAAGTGCACGTGGGACACAGCCAGAAAGATTTAGCTCTTTTTTGTACCGATGTTTATTTCTTATTTCGTTTGTTCACAGACTGTCATCAAGCTTTTCCCCCATGAGCCTCTCATCCTTAACTCTTAGCTTCTTACACCATATAAGCATTTGAAAATAAACACTGACCTTGCTTTGCTTATACACCTACTAAGCACTAATGTTCCCTTCTTAAGGCTTATTTTCAACTATTTCGCTAATGTGCACACACAGTTATGGGTGCTTCCTGGTGACTGTGAGATTTAGACATTTAAAAACACACCTCAATGTATGCATTTGACCTCGAAGCCTTCCCAATCCACTTGAGATTTACTATTTAGGAAATCTCTCTCCACAGCCTTTTATAGTAGCAGAGTAACCGTGGAGGGCAGCTATGAGGTCGGTAACTGTAATGAGCGCCAACGCATTAGCAGTGAGACCACTCAGGCATTCCACCTTCGCTCCTAGCTCTGTTCCAGATGTTGAGTGCAGCTGAATAGGTAAATGTCACGGTTCTATGCCACACGTCTGTCTCAAGGACTTTCCCCAGCACCGATGTGCCTAATTCAGGATGAGCAATACTTCAATCCCACCAGAATTAACCATCCTCTACATTCAATGCAATAAGGCTGTGTTTTCCTCACGGTTCTACCTTTGCGTAGAATTTATTATCATTTCACTCGAGAAGCTAAAAAGCTCAAGGTACACATCCGAGACTGCTTTTCTGTAAAGGAAGCCCTTATCTTTTTTGCAGTTTTAAATACTGGTAGCGATTCCAACTATAACTGGGTGCCTTCTCAGAGTATCTATCAGAGTTCCCACTGAACGGGAGGTGAGAGATCAGATGTCAGCATTTACTATCATAAGGAATCCTCAAATTCCCTTTCAGTCTTTCAGAAAAGAAACGGGGGGGGGGGGGGGGGGGGGGGGGAGGGGAGCCACAAACAGGTACTCATAGTCCCTACAAAATTCTGCCCAGACTGGCACAGCTAGGAAAGCCAGGACTGCCCAGGGTCATTTCAACGACTAGAAATGTACTAGGAGTGTATACAGACTTGGTCTTAACCTTTATTTTTGCCTTTCTTTCTTGTAGCTTCCAAACATACCTGAAACATCACAGACACCACAGTGTGTATACAAATGGAAAAGAACATTAAGCAAGCTATGACCGCTAACTAGTGTCTAATTCCAAACTATGACACGGGCTGAGTAGGGAGGGCTTCACACATCCCCTCAGCATCACGGCAGCCTCTCCTTGAAGGGGAACACTTCTGTCTAAGACTTCCTGGGAAGGCCCTAGTTCCATAGAGATGATACAAGAACAAAACCATCCTGTTCAGAAGATAAGAGTCTCACGGATGGGAAAAGGGAAGACCTAATTCATTGGATCTGTCTCTTGCCATCACCTAAATACACTGGCTGTGTGCTGACCTTACAAATGGACTCATGATTCATATTGCAAAAGTAGGTACCAACCCCAGAAGCCCCATTTTCTCAAAAGCAGTGAGACCCCACCAAGTCAGGTGCCAAGGGCACTAACCGTGTTCCAGTTCCCTCTCTGGTCACACACTTAACAACACAGATACATCACAAGATCACTCTTCAGCCCTTCTCAGTTTAATGGGTCTTTGTTTCCAGAGGACAATGGGAATTATAGGAGCAGAGGTCTTGCATCATCCAACTATAAATAGCCGTAGTTAAATGTGGCTCTCCGTTGTTTTTCAAGTTTCAAAATGAAGTTGATACTTGGAAGAGACCGATCGTCTATTGGATAGTTTGCGATTCCCAGTGATGTCATCGTATCTAGGTGATTAAGGAACTATTTGGTTTTCCAATCACACAAATCAGCAGCTCTCAAAGGGAATTTTAATCAGAAGCATGGCCTGCTGTGCTCAGACTGTCCCTGGGAACAGGGCATTACTGACCTTCCTTGCATAGCAAATTTAAATTTGAATCATTGGGCTGCTTAGGATTTCTGCCATTTCCCAGTGGAACAAGATTAGAGATGAACTTTCAGGTTCAGCCATACATTTACAAACACAAACGCATAAGCTGTGAAGAGCCAGAAGCAGAGTGATGTCTTTCCCTGGACACAAAGGTCACTGCTGCTTGCGCTCATTCATTCCAGCTGACCATGGCTTCCTACACTGACTGTCCCATTTAGAGAACTCAGATTGGAAAATAGCTGGCCTTATGAGTTTGCAGCATGGCCTGCATTAAGATTATCTACTAAATTTAACTTTGTTCTTGTTTGTATGTCAAAGGAAAAGTAGCTTCCCTTGTGACAAAACAGACCTAAAATGCTTCATTTTTTTTAACGTGGAAAATAATGTTATATTTATCAGAATAGTACTATTTTCCCTTGTATCCCTGAGGGGTAAAAACAAAATAAAATCCCTAGGTAAATATTTTTTAGAGAGATTTGTCACTGTCAAAATAAGCACTTTTGAGGCACAAACTCACGAAGCTGCTAGGCCATCAGGTATTCATTAACCAGAATGAGGAATCGCACAGCAAACAGATGCCACCCGATAGAATGGGAATCACACAGCAAACAGATCCCACCCGATAGAAGGGGAATCGCACAGCAAACAGATCCCACCTGATAGAATGAGGAATCCTAGCAAACATCCCACCCGATAGAATGGGAATCACACAGGTAACAGATCCCACCCGATAGAATGGGAATCACACAGCAAACAGATCCCACCCGATAGAATGGGAATCACACAGGTAACAGATCCCACCTGATAGAATGA
>JADRCC010009056.1:0-11276 GCA_019843855.1 Hylomyscus alleni
CGACAAGAACACCATATGCCTGGGCAGATGCAGACATTGTGTCTTTAAATATTGCTGATGGAAACATAACATGGGGTAACCCCTCTGAAAAACAGTTTGATAGTTTCTTAAGTACTGTCAGATGGCTGGGTGTGATAACACACCTGTAACCCTAGTGCTTGGGAGGGGCAGAATTAGAAAGATTATGAATTCAAGGTCACCCCAGGCAACATAAGGAAGAGTCTCTTTCAAAAACAAAACAAAAATAAATATATAACTGCCATTTAACCAGCAACTGCTTTCCTGGAATGTAATCCCAGTAAAATGAAAACAAGTTCATGCGAAATCCTCCCTACAAATGATTATTCAACTTTATTTGAAATGCCCATAAGCTGGAAATAAATGATCCACAGGTCCTTCAGTAGATGAATCATTAAAATGTAGTATATCCACACCACTGACTACTACTACTGCTACTGCTGCTGCTACTGCTGCTACTGCTGCTGCTTCTGCTGCTACTACTACTACAAAAGAAGGAAGGAAAGAAAGAGAAAGAAAGGAAGAAGGAAAGGAAAAGAAAAAGAGAGAGGGAACAATGAATGCTGAAGAATTATACTGGTTGGGGAAAAAAAATAAATTCCAAAAGTTTGCACACTGTGATTCCATTTACAAAGCATTCTTGAAATAACAGAATGACAATTTGGATGAAAAGTTAATGTTTTACAGGAGTTGAGGAGTCAAGGAGAGAAGTGGGCACTACCCAAGCAACACAAGGGCATGGTTGTGTGTGCCACCCGCACCAGTGACAGTGTTCAGTGTGCTGTTTCACTGTGGCTTTACAAAATGTCACATCTAGAGAGAACCAGATGGAGGAAGATAGATGAAGATCTATATTCTAAGTGCACACAATGCTACAATTACTTCACAATTTAAAATTTTAATGAAACTATAGCTAAAACACCCTGGCTAAATTGAATTCTAAAGAAAAATAGACTGCTAAGTAGCTACAATTAATGATTAAAATCTCCCTCTCTCGAGAGAAACTTCTCTCTCTCGAACTGATTGACCCCTTTACTACTTGTCATAAAAAAATGAAAAAGAAAACAACTTATATCATGAATAATACAACTAGTTTGATGAGATAAACTAAATTTTTAGGGCAAAGCATAGACCAGATGTATAGGTACGTCAGTGAGTCCTGAAGAAGGTATCCAGATTATCACATCCTCTGGACATTTAGAACAGAACTGGAGTACAGCCAAACACTTAGAACCAGGGATGAAGATGAGGGTAAAGTCCTAATGGGCATTGAGCTTACCCGAGGGAATCTATACAGCCATACAGCCTGTATTATGACAGTATGCCTAGGACTACAAAGTAGGTGCACACTAGGCAAAAACTCATACATTTCATTTCTTTTCTAGACTTATGCCAACTGCTTGTATAAATAGAAGATACAGCACACCTTGGACACCAACCAGAAATCTCCCTTTTAAAACCCAAAGGAATCTTATGACAGACACCTCCGAATGGCTCCAGTCTCTACCCCAGGGGTCATTTGAAAGTTTGTCACCTCTCTGCAATCTTCAGAAGAGGACAAAACATTTCGAATTCTCAGCCAAAAAGGCTAAGGATGTGCAGCTTGCCACCAGCAAATGGAAGGCTGTGCCCTCAAGTTCTAACACGGATGCAAGCATCAGGGGTAACAGTCTCCTTCAGCCTAAAGAGTCCACCATGAGGAGTTCTGAGCAGAGAATTCCTTACCTAACCAAAAGCAGCAAGAAACCCAGTGAGACAGATGTCCCGCTCACCTTCCAGCTCAAGTTCCACAGGAACCATTAGCTGGGCTGAAAGTTCCTCCAAGAACTCTGGCTGAGGGAGATGTGCTGACACAGTTTAAAAAAAAAAAAAAAGCAGCCCCTCCCTGCCCTTCCCCTCCCCCTCCACATGCTTAGGTGGCTATTGTACTACTGAGTTTTACTAATCCCAACTTCCTTAAAGGAAACATCTTTCAGAGATTTTAAAAATCCAGAGAAAATATAGGAAAGTTTAAAACACATATATTTAATTTGTATCAACATGGGAAAGAGCTCGAAACTTTTGAAACTTTTGATTTCTTCCAAAATTATATATGCATATAATGCCCCAAATTTCAGACTTCAAAAAAGGAAAGGCATGCACTATTCATGATTTTAGTCTATTAGTCACTTTGATGAGTAAGTGGCCAACATCATTTCCTGCATTTCTTTTATATAGTTGTTGTACTAGAAAGCACAGGAAAAATAAAATTATTTCTCACCCTAAAAGATCATCATATAATTGTCCCTGTGAATACACTTGCTAGCTGGGCATGATGGTATATACTAACAATCCCAGAGCTTGGAAGGTGGAGGCAGAAGGATCAGGGACTCGAAACTAGCTTAGGCAACATTTAAAAACAAGATAATAAATACTACCTGACTAGGAATGCATAGTACAACACTAATTTGTGTACCTCCGGTGATAAAATAGCACATATTAAAAGACACTACTTGCACAGACCACAAAAGATGAAACCAAATGACATGGAAATACATTATGGTTCCAAAGTCATTTTACCACTCATAATTAAGCAATGTTAGAAGTCCTAATTCTTCCAGAGTCAGCGAAGACACACCTGCAGCCATTTCTTCAAGGGACACTTCAGGAACAAGTCCTACGCCTCATATTTGTCGTAAGGTGGTGAGCACTCAGGCCCCGGGAGTGCAAGCTACAATCCCATCTGCATAGGAGCCTGACTCAGGAAGATCACAAGTTCAACACTTGCCTGGGCTACAGTGTGAGTTCAAGAGCTGTCTCAGCGACCTAATGGAATTTTGTCTCTAACCAAAAGGCTAAACAAAGAGGAGGGAAATTGAGCCTGTAGCTCAGTGAGAGAACTACATGCCTAGTGTGGGAAAGTCCTAGTTCACACTTCAGGATCACACAAATACCCTGCAGCATGTGCTGAGGAGTGAGTGTAGGCGCCCCGGTTCTCAGAGAGCTCCCTAGGTTTTTCACTAAAAATTCTCACATTGGTAACTAACACCATGGTAGAGTACAAGCTCTCAAAAGCCACTTGTCCTTGTTCTCATAAATCGAGGAAAACCTAAACTTGGTGGAAATCTAAGTTGTTAATTGGACACTTGCTAAATATAAAACTTCAATTGTATAAAAGTTGGAAACTCCAAACTCTAGAGTTGAATATGTTTGTGAGTATAACCAAAGTAACAAGCTGGTTTCTCAGAAGACTGAGAAGTACAGAGATATTCTCTTATATTTTTGGTTGTGAGCCTAGCCTTTAACGGCTGAGCCATCTCTCCAGCCCAAGATATTCTCTTAATTACTTTACCTCTTTCCTTGCCCTTACAATTACTCCCCTTGTATCAATTTTTTTCATAATATTTGTATTAATTATTTGGGAATTTTATATCATGAACCCCGAGCACACACACACTTCCCGGTACTCCCAGGTTTGCCCAGGCATCCTTGTGGCCTACCCCACCACTACCACCCAAAAACAAGACAAAAAAGAAAAGAAAACAAAAGCAAAAAAACCTAACAAGTCCAATTTTTGTTGCCCATATACTCACTGGAGCATGATCAAACTCCCATTGGCCAGCCCTTTAAAGAAAATTTAGTCCTCCTCCACCCACAACCCCACCAGAACCATCAATTGTGGAAAGCTACACTCCAGCATCCATATCACAATTTTTAATAGTTCTCTTCAGTACCTTTCTGGTTTCAGCTGTTACTTTTGGAGGCCAGGGTTAGCTGTTGTCACAGAAGCCTCCTACATCTGTCTGTCTCTCTGAGTCAATAGTCATCAATACCAAGGCAAAAGTGGTTTTCTTGCCCTTTACAGTCAGCAGGAGCACAGAGCACAGACATGCACACAATCTCTGGTGTCACCATGTGCCATGGACCTCAGCATGTTCTCCAGTATCGGTACGGACCACAGACATCAACATGGACCCAGGCATGGTCTTCAGCAGCAGCACAGCCCCCAGCCAGCCTGTGGCTACAGATATTTTCTAAAATGTCTTATTGCATTATTTACTTTTCATGGGTGAGGGTGTATTTTGCTCATGTATTATTGGGTCACCTATGCCATGCCACACAAGAAGAGATCAGAGAACAATTTGAAGGGATCCGCTCTCCCACTACTGTGTGGGTACAGGGATGGAACTCACGTGCTCAGGCTTAGCAGCAAGTGCCTACACCCACTGAGCCCTCTAACAATCCTTCCCCTTGTGTCTTATTTGCTATAAATACCTGACATGTAGAGTTCAAAAAATATATATGTATACCATTTTCACACTTGCTCTTCACATTATAATATCTAACTTAAAATTTTCTAAGTATGCAGCTGTTCCATAAAGGCCACTCATTCTGTCTGATCTGTACTGTGTAAACCGAGCAATACATCTGGAGGCCTCTACTTCTCCTTGAAGAATAAACACAAACATTTCCTTCTCTTGAAACCCTCCATCAGATCTTCCAGGAAATTATAGTAACTAGGTTAATCAGTGAAGATTTTGAATGGTATAACTAGGCAGGGGGAGAGAGGATGAATAAGACAGAGACCTGGGGGGCTGGCGAGATGGCTCAGCGGGTAAGAGCACTGACTGCACTTCTGAAGGTCCTGAGTTCAAATCCCAGCAACACCATGGTGGCTCACAACCACCCGTAATGAGATCTGACGCCCTCTTCTGGAGTGTCTGAAGACAGCTACAGTGTATGTATGAATACTAATAAATAAATCTTTAAAAAAAAAAAAAAGACAGAGACCTGGAAACTCTTAAAAAGCAAAAGGAAAGGCTCAGAATTCAAAAGATACTAATGAAAACTGAGCTCATCCGTCAGTCTGGTACAACTGAGGCTTTTCCCCACTTAGGATGCTGCTGTCAGTGGGTCTATCACACACAGTCTTCATCATGTTGATCTGTGTCCCCTCTGGCCCTGCTCTCTCTAGGACCTTTTATCATGAAGACATGATGGGTTTTTGTCAGAGACCTTTTCTGCACCTGTTGAGATGATCGTATTTTTTTTCCTATCTACTGGATTAGGGTTTGTTTTGTTCTTGTTTTTCCCAAATTCCTGAGATGCATTAAGCCATTTATTTGTGATCTTTCTGATTTTGTAGTGTAGGTTCTTAGAGCTGTACATTTTTTTTCTCTCTTAGGACCACTGATAATGTGTCCCAGGGGTTCTGCATGTTATATTTCCATTTAACTCCAAGAAATAAAAAAAAAAATCTGTATTTCTTCTTTGACTCATTCATCACTCAGATATATGACATTTTAATTGCCAAGGGTTAAACTCCAATTTTTTTTTCTGGCAGAGCTTCTTTATTGTTACATAAGTACTTTTAGCTATGGTTACCAAAACCTTATCTGATCTAGGAGTTGTCTGAAGGAGTCATTACCTAAGCAACTCTCAGCCAAATGAGACTTCTCCATTTGCCAGGCATGTCTGAGTTATGTGAAGGCTCTGAGAGTCCTTTAGAAGAGCAACCCCATAAACCTCAGAGAACAACCACTATTTACAAAGGCTACTTCAAAGCTTTGGGGCCATCCTTCTGGAATTCATGCCAAATATAACTGCTCTGCTAAAATTCTGCTACATATTTCAGGGCCCATGAGAAGCTGGGCATGTACAGGAGCTTCCCTCCAGGCCTCATGACCTGAAGTGAATCCCTGGAATCCACACAGAAAGAGAAAAACAACCCCTGCAAGTTGTCCTCTGACTTCCACAGTCTCACTGTAGTGTATGAGCACTCTCACATAATAAATAAACATAACAAAGGAAAACACACACACTCAAGTAAAGGAAAGGTACTAGGTCCTCATAATAGCATGCCTCTGCGACTTCCTCTCTCCCTTCACTCTCCAAGCTGCAGAGGCAAGGTGCTCCAATCAGGTACAACTAGGAGGTTAGAGTCACCGGCTGGCTCCTCCGCCCAACCACAGTACAAAGGCTCTTCCCAGCCTTGCAGGCTAGACAGACTGGAAGCAGTCACCTTTGCCCAGCTTCTTCATAAGCTCAGATAATTAGGTCTCGGGAAATCATACATAAGAGCTAAGAGCTCTGAGACTCTCCCCAAGTAAACTTGTTTTGTAGGGTGTGGGGAAGTTCAGGGGCAAAAGTGGTGCCTAAAAGGGGGGTTGGGGACGGAGGACTTAGGCTTCTATTGAAAATAGCAAAATGATTGATATTTCATTTTGCCTTTGCAAGACCTCATTAAAATAGCACTTTTGGGGGCTGGAGAGATGGCTCAGTGGTTAAGAGCACAGACTGCTCTTCCAGAGGTCCTGAGTTCAATTCCTAGCAACAACATGGTGGCTCACAACCATCAGTAATGGGATTGGATGCCTTCTTCTGGTGTGTCTGAAGACAGAGACAGTGTATCCATATAAATAAAATAAAATAAAATTAAAATAAAATAAAATAAAATAGCACTTTCTTTTAAAGACAAAAGGCTGAAAGAATAATAGTGGGAAGGAGACCAGCTCTGAACTTCCCAGCAATGGAAAGGCAGACAGCATGGAGCACGGCCTCCATGCTACACAGGGAAACTAAGTTTAAAGGAAAATGCTAGACTCCATCCAACTTTGAACAAGTTTAAGAATAGAATAAAGATATCAGTTTGACAAACCATTAAAAAAATATACCTTTGATGTCCCTTATTTCTCAAGCAATCACCTGGAATTAATTCTACCAAAAGTGAAAGAGAAAAGCCTGGGGTCCAGAAATAAGAAATGTAAGATAGGCATGGAGGCAAAGGGAATCCCTGGGGTGAAGCAAGACCCCAGCTGGGCACAGGGCGCCGAGTGGAGAGGAAGAGATGGGGTGAACCAAGACCCCAGCTGGGCACAGGGCGTCGAGTGGAGAGGAAGAGAAAGCCGCCAAGGCTCTATTTAGCATTCCTGGGAGCTGTCTACTTGTCTTTACCAAGCTCACCCAGTTCCAGAGATCATGTGAGCTAGGGAGGCAATTTGTAAAGTCGGGCCAAGAGTCCCCTCCCTGCGATTTCAAAACCAAAAGCTTTCTTTCTCTTTTACTTTGAAATGGGATCACAGTGCTTCTGCTGCTCCATAGACTGTTAGGCAGAAGTTTGCTAACGGCAAAGTTTGCAATCCAGAGACACAGTCAAGATCATCCGCCGGTTTTTGAGAAGAGAGTCCACGGCATAGGTGCCTTCCAAAGGAATGAGAAAGGGGACCTAGGTTCCACGAGCTACACTTGTCTGGAAGCTCGGCCATGTGAACTAAGGTCCCTCGCTAGAAAGATCCTCTGAGAGCTGCCATCCCCTCGAGCTCTGGAAGCTGGCATCGAGTTTCGCAGAGTAAAATCCTGACCCTCACCTGGCTCAAGGCTCAGGCGGGGTGTGTGTGTGCGCGCCCCAGTGTGGGTCTTGGGTTCCCGTGAGCGGCAAGAAGTTGTTTACACTCTTCGTTTCTGAAAAGTCATAAGACACAGGCAAGTTAAAAAACGAAAGTGAAATCAGCCGATAGTGACATCAGTCAGCACAAATGTACGAAGTTCAGAAAGCTGTTTACTCGCCCGCGGCTGTCCGCGAGTGCGGGCCGGGCTCCCGAGCTCTGAGCTGCGTCTGCTTGCAGCTTCGCGCTTCGCTCCTCTGCCCTGGTTTCTGGAGCCTGACCATTAGAAAGCAGCCTAGGAGAAGATCGACTCCCCGAACGGACGGACGCTGATTTCCCGGACCTTTTGATGAGTGTTCCTGGGCTCTGGCGTAAGTACACCCCACAGCTCCACAGTGATGAGAGGTGTTTACGCTCACAGACTTCACACTCTAGCAACGTGCAAGGGGTAAGCTTTGCTTAGTGTCTCAGGCCTCCTCTCTCCCCAGGGAGCAACATACCCTTTTATCTCTGTCCTGCCCCCATGCTCTTAAGCATCACTCTGTTTATCTCTGCCTCAAAAACACGATGAAGATGACACTGTAAAGGGTTAGAAACACACTGGTAGCTGCATACAGCCTGGCCTTCGCTTAGCTTGTACCCATAAATACCTGTGGCTTTGGGGCACATTGTTCTCCAGAAGTAGGCAGACAAAAAAGCATGTCACTACAGCCACACTGATACCAAGACTTGGAAAACACGAAGGGAAGATCTGTGTTCTTGTCCAAAAGAGAATTATAGGGCATAAAAGATGTTAAGACCTGATGTCAACTCCCAAAGCAAACTCATGGAGGGAGACTGTCCCTTGAAACAGCTCTTTAAAAAAAAAAAAGCTGATTAATAACTTCCATTACACTTCTTTAGTCTGTAAAATCAAGTTGTTGGATAAGGAGAGAAAAGAAAACTCGGGGGTTTTTGTACTGACTGTCCTAAGAGCCGCTTCATCATCCTGATGCACAACAATCGACCTGTGTCCCGCCTGATACTGCGACACTCCATCCTTTGCATAGACTGGGGGTTACATTCCTGAAGCTGCCCTGGGGTTACGGCGATAAGAGTGGGTCATTAGGCCAAAAATACATACAAACCTCAGTGTCAGACTCACTGTGTTAGGAAGCCGGTCTCGGCATCTGGAGTGTCTCCGGGGATGCTGTCTACATTCTTAGAGAGAAAGGCACAGGTTAGCCAACACAGCTTGGAGGCACTGGAAAAACACAGATTTTTTTTTCATGTGAGCTTCATTCTTATGTGAATTATTTGTATTATCATCTCACACTCATTGCAGATATTTCCCATGCTCGTTGACTTTTAATCCTGTATTGCTTTTATTGGCGCACAGAAATCTCCATTTTTTTTAAAACAGCTAAATCTGTGGTTTTCCTTGTAGTTTTGATGGGTTTTTAAGTTCAGAATGTACCTTCTCATTCATAAATCAGAGTTTGGTTTTTTTTTTTTCCTAGATTTTATTTTACATGGGTTCATTCTTGAAATTTATTTTGGCATATGGCATGATGTCCTAAAATAGTTTGGAGCTTTTCATCTTTTTTTTTTCTTTTTTGGCTTGTTAATAATCAGCCCCTTTAGCTTTAGCTGGTTAATGGAAATTAGGCCTTAAACCTAATACCTCTAGTTCATACTTCTCTTCCACAACCCTGTAACATGGAATTATTTACATATCCCTGCTGCTTTCTCTCCCTCTCACTTATCCTTGTTTAGCTCCTCCCCACATCTTTTCAAAATTACCTCCTTAAAACCTCATATAGTATATGTCTTCCAAATAGAGCACTAGCTTACTTGGAGGTTGGGGAGGGGGATATCTTGTTTTTTCCATGTGTCTTTGATTCTCCAGGGCCCCTGGCTCAGGGACCTCCCAAATACATCATTAGTGGGGGGTCAGGAGATGAAATCCTAACCTGGGAAGGGGATGGCACATCTCCTCAGAACTGCAGGAAAGAGTGGCAGAGCTCAAGAGCAGAACCAGGATCTGGGAATTCTGGTCCTCTGCCCCTAAGCATGTTGAGAGACCAGCCAATACAAAGAGATGGAGACATACTCATCTTCAAGGGTGCTGCTTTATCTCCAAAGTTTCTGCGACCTTTGTTCCCTGCTGGGTTATCTGTTACCCAATGCCAATAAGCAACAAAACAGTGGAACAAATACAAAGTTAATATTAAAGGAGCCATTTAAACAGTTACTTCAACTCTTGCTGTCCATCCATGCCTTAGCCTGAGCCATGCTTCTGGCTTTCTGTCTAAGTGCCCTGGTAGACTCCTGTCTCTGCTGGCCAAGCTACTTTTATTTACACAGCAGACTGATCATGAAAGTAAACATTACAGCATTCCATAGAGGCCACCTACACCACTAACCACACCCAGGCAACAGCACTGCCTTAGCCCAGTCTTGAGAAACTGGGACATGGGCTCATAGTTCTGCCAAAGGAAGCACGACACGTTTCCCATTCTCCTTCCTTTCTATTCTGTGAGAGCCGCACCTAAGCCACAGACACTAATCTTAAACACGGTTAGCGGAGGCCAGCAGCCTCTCTGACAAGAAAATGGACAATCTTGCTCTCCCAGCAGCCTGTCAGAGTCAATTGTTCTGCCCTCAGCCACCCCCTCACTCATCTCCCCACAAATCACTGTTTTAGCCTCAGGATCACAGCACACATGTGCCCTTAGCATGTGCCGGGTACTGGTTCGATCACGGGAATGCCAACTCCACCTCCCAAAGTCTCATGCAGAACCGGAGACCGTAGTGGCAGGAGAGGGACTTGAACCCATGTGTTATGGGAAGAAATTTCTAACTGAACCAGAGGACAGGGGAGCAAGTGAAAAAAAAAAAAATGAAAGAGGAAGGAACTTATGAGAGGTCATGTGTGCTGTCATGTGTGCTGTCGTCACGTGTGCTGTCACACATGTGTGCTGCCGCTGAGAGCCAGTCAGCCATGCCTGTCATCCTGGGAATGTTTGTTGAGTGCATTCTAGATGCCAGGAGCGTCCTTGAGTGTTAAGGACAGAACAGAAAAAAACTTAGATAGATGATAGATAGATAGATAGATAGACAGACAGACAGACAGACACAGACATACAGACACACACACACACACACACACACACACAGAGACGTAGATTGAACATAAGTAAGGAGATGACACAGTTGGTCATCAGTTTGCCGTGCAGGTTCGAGGACCGGAGTTTGAGACTCGGCATCCACACAGAAAGCTGGGAATGCCGGCCTGAGCTTGTAATCCCTGCACGAGGGAGGCAGAATCAGATGAAGCCCTGGGACTCACAGGCCACCCAGCCTCGCCTAATGGGTGATCTCTGGACCAGTGAAAGACCCCTGTCTCAAAAGATAAGGTAGATGGCATTCCTAAGGAAAGATTGACACGTCCAAGGCTGTCGTCAGGCCACACATAATTGTCTACACACAGAACAAAGCAAAGCAAAGCAAACTCAACAACAGGCGAAGGCCGTGGTTCCCCTGGAATTCCATCCAGGTGGAGGATGGGGCAAGTGAAGTGTCTTTATTTTTTTGTTGTTGTTGTTTTTTTTCAAGTCAGGGTTTCTCTATGTAGCCCTGGCTGTCCTGGAACTCACTCTGTAGACCAGGCTGGCCTCGAACTCAGAAATCCACCTGCCTCTGCCTCCCAAGCGCTGGAATTAAAGGCGTGTGCCACCACTGCCCAGCTGTGAAGTGTCTTTTGTCAGACAGTCAGACGTGCTGATGAGAATGGAAGGGGTGCCAAGCAGGGCTCATGGAAGAGGAGGGCGTTGAGTTTCCACAGTGCTAAGCAAGGAAGGTGCGCCTAATCACAGGCAGACCTTTGAGCAGAGAGCTGAAGGGGCGTGGGGG
>JADRCC010009100.1:0-26286 GCA_019843855.1 Hylomyscus alleni
AAAAAAAAAAAAAGCACAAAATTTGATTGTCAAGAACTGAGCATGAGGTAGTAAGGTATAAATGTGCAGATTTTATTGTATAAATGCTGAAAAAGAATATGAAGTGAGATTGGAACACAGACAGCCATCTTGGTACAGTGGTTCCTGCAACCAGCAGCCATCCTGGTACAGAGCCTGCAACATACAACAGTATCATGGAGTATAACTTCTTGGTTTAGGAATATTGTGCTTACTTGGGGACTAAAAAATTTAATTTAAAGTTTAAAAAATGAATTAAGCTACTTTCTTTGTTACTTCTTTTCATTTGATTTCATATTTCATATCCTTCAGGGATATGTAAATTAGGCTAGTAGTTTCACAAGACATAAAAACAATGCATGAAAAATCTCTCTATCCGACTTTGCTCAGAGTAAATCTAGTCTGTATATGTCATGCAAATATTTGCAATATCTGGTATCAATAAAGTGTTCCTTAAAAGAGGAAGAGTGATGACTAATTCATTATTTACACTTTGATTTCTTGTTCAGTGATACAGAAAGTTTGAAAAGAATAGAACAAGGTGACTGAAAGTGTGTTGTGCTTATCACAGACATGGGAATTCAATCTGTAATAATGCTGGACTAAGAAAACAGCAGATGTATGAACATCTTAAAGATAGATTTTCATCATGTGCAGTTTTTCTAGCAAGGTTAATTATATTCTAAAAACTCTCTGAAATCAATTAAATTGTAAATCTTATACTCAGTTTTGCCAAATGAGTTCTGTGAATCAATTTTCTAGAAATTCATGGAAACAATAGACATATTTTTATATTATCTTTTTTCCATGATTACATATACTTTTAAAGTATTGCATATTAAAATCATGAAATTTTTACTTACAAAGTAATAGAAAAAAACAGCAAAGGCATCGCTCTCGTAAAAGGGAAGCTATATTAAACTATACCTAATGTTTTCAAGCTAGGTCAATAAAGTTAATATCTTTCTATATGTCAAATTCTGCTTTGGAACATTAACTATTATTTTATTTCATACATATTCATAGCCTTAAATGCAAACATTTTCAGAGAATATCTATTAAGAGGTAGTTATCTGTTGTCTTAATCATTTAATCCCACTGTAAGACAATATGAAATATTAAATCATTTACTTTAAAAAGAAATGTATTTTACTAATACATTTTACTAAATCTGTAGTGTGGGAAACTCATGGGCATGGCACTGGAGTCTAGCAATTTCCAAGAACATATGTCTCTCATGATGAAGAACATAAGAGAAATAGAAAATAAAGCAAGAACAAAAAGGATTAATTCAATTTCACAACAGCACATTCCTCAAAACCTAAACCACTTTGGTAAGCACAAAAGGAATCTATTCATGAAAGAGCAGAAAGATGATTCTGGATGAGACTTGTAAGCATTGGAATACCAGATATCACATACACATACACACATACACATACACGCACACGTACACACACACACACACGCACGCACACACACACGCACACGTGCACACACACGCGCACGAGCACTTGTGCACGCACGTGCAAATCGCTTAGAGAAGAAGCTTGTGCTTTAGTGGATCAGGCTACTCTTAACTGTCCTCCTCACTGCTTCAGTAAGTTCACTCAGGACAGGGCAGCATTAGTTCATTTCATATGTGTAAACCCTTCCTTCATTAGTGCAACAGGTAGATAAAATTTGAAGTGAAGGCAGGGGGAGTGTTAAAAACTATTACATCTTCCCTCCCAACTTAATCAGGCCCTGCCCTTGAATACTGTAGCATTGGGCATGAAGTTCCTAACACTGAATTTTGTAAAGGCATTCGATTTATAGCAGCTGTCAATTAGTATTAGAAAGGTGTAGTTACTTGACTTGGATTCAGAGACACTGTCAGAAACTGGGTTGAGGGTGGGTTGAGAAATGCCATTAAATCCCGACAGAAAGGAATAATGAACCATTTATTAGTTACGTGTGTGCTAAACTGATGGCATAAGATGCAAGTCCACAGCAAATTTCACAACTCCCGTGGACCCTTGAGCCTTCTTTTCCTGTGTGCACACATGTGCTTGTCATGTTTGTCCAGAGCCTGAGTTTTGTACAGATGACCAATATAATCAAATTCTTGGCTTTGTTATACCACTGATAGAAAAAGAAACTCAATTATTTATTAAATGATAGAAGAAATAGTTGCTGTTTATACACATTTCTCACATTAAATTTTAACTGGTCCTATCTCTAAAAAGAGAGATAAAATTTGAAATGAAAGTTCTTTTAAATTCTACCTTCGTAGCAGTGATGTTATCTGACTGCCGCTTACCAAGGTCAGTGCATGCTGGGAGTTCTTAAACTTTATTGTGCATGAGCATCCCCTGAGAGCTGTTACAAATGCCTGACTCTGGTTCCTCACCCATAATTACTGTCAGCCATCACAGACAGAGAGGACTCTGCTTTGGCTTAAGTTTCACAGGGAATTCTCATTCAGGTTATTGGGAAACTACACACAGCTTGGTTAATAAGATCACTCCAATTCGGACATTTAGCTGAATCCACTCATTTGGCCGTCTCACAAGATGCAAAAAATAAAATCTTAAGGAAAAAATCATCTTGTAGGTTCATTTAACCATCTTTAAAACTTTCCCCTCTGCTATTGTGATCTGAGCAAGTCACAGTCGCTTTCTCCACCTATTTTTCTAGCCAACATCTGCGTGAAAATCTTCTTCCCACACGAACAGCCTGTACACCAGCCAGTCACAGAACGGCCACGTTTGGAGTGCTATTCTTATATAATTGCTGCCTGTGGAAGAGGATACCGCTGTGCGAGATGCTAGTTCATTAGTTACAAGTTAGACTAGAGCTCGAGGCTTCAAACAAGAAACTCTCCATTTTCCCCTGTTTAGCCGGATCCTCCGCTGCTCTCTGTAAGTAGGAGGCAGGTTTCAATCTCTAACTTAGAAAAATCAGGTGAGCACACCCACCCAGGACACATTCATTCACTAGCAGCAGGTCTCCTCCTCCTATCGCTGGATCTCAGCTCCAAGGGGCCGCCAGCTGCAAAGCAAATGTAGTGCGGGCCCCTTGCCTACAAGAACCGATTTCTACCAAGTGGGAAATTGATGAAGATTATGTGATTCCAGTCAATTTCCCTCACAATGGGTAAGACGAGCTTGTGCCCATGCTGCCGCGGCCCATCCAGAGCAGCTGTTGCCATTTACCTGAGTCTAGACGATGGGGATGGGGGATAAGAGGCAGAAAGCATGGGAAATAGGAAGGCATATGTTCAAGGGAGATTATGTCCTATCTCTTTACAACAAAAAAATTATTCACTTTACACAGATTAAGTTATTTAAAAAGCACATGTGCATCTGGTTGTCTATAAGTGTTGTAGCTCCCAAGTGTATCATGCTGTTCCAAAGCCTACAGGATTTATTTTCAATAGTCTACACAGGAAAACACAGGTTTACTTTTGTTATTTGTTTCAAATTTGCTTTCATACCTGGGGATGTGGATCAGCATGTAGATTGCCTGTCTAGTCTAGTATGTATGTATGTATGTATGTATGTATGTATGAAGCCATTGTATATATTCTTAGAACCACAGACTCTGGGAAAAGTAGTATACAACTCTGATTTCACTACTTGGAGGTGAACTTGGAGAGTTGGAAGTTCAAAGTCATCCTCAGCTATATAGCAAGCTTGAGACCAGTCTAACTGAATGAAATCCTTGTCTCAAAAGAAACAATGTAAATGAATTTGTTTCTGATGGATGGCTTACTAATAACCCCATGAACTTATGGAAAGTTGGAGACCAATGTCACTCTAAGAAGTACCTCCAAGTATTTGCAGATGAGAAGGAAAAAAACTAGAAATTCTAATTCAAGCTTAGGACAAAAAAGACATGAAATTGTTAAATAAGGCATCAACTTTCTATAGTGCTCATGTACACAGAGTTACCTAGTTAGTCAAGATTGGCAGAAGTTTCCCAGTCTTCTGGGCTTTCCATCTAATCTACCCCTGCAACCCTGAATTTGAAAATTTCTCTTTAATTCTCTCTATTTCTCTCTCTCTCAGATGTGTGGTTTATATATTCTCTATATAAATATATATAAATATATATTATATATCTAAGTAAAATATCACAGTGTAATATTAATAGTAATAGAATTATTACTCCCTGTATTATTCCTCATTTCATGTGTATTATTAATCATAATGCATATGATTATTTTGTATATTTTATATATTTATATAAATATATGATAATTACATATCATGTATCACATATTATACCTGCACAATAATTTTCATAGCACTTGTAGAAGTTGAGAATCTAAAACTTAGTAAACGTTTTACTTTTGCCGCATCTTACAGAAATCTGCAATTGTTTTCTTAAGAACAGCCATCCAACTGGGGTAATATGAAAGATGGACAGTACCATGTCACTCATGTCTTCAATATGTCTGTCTGTCTGTCTGTATGTATGTATGTATATATATGCCTGCTTCCTGTCTATTTGACTCTCTCTTTTTTCCCTTTCTGTGTGTGTGCTTGTGTATATGTGTTCATGTGCATGTTTGTGTCTGTCATTAAATTAAAACAAAGAACAAGACAATTAAGAGATCTTAAAAGGGTGAGAAAAATAATACAGGGAAGATAATGGTATACATATGATATGAAAATGGAAAGAGAATGTACATTTGAGGGAACAAATGGCCTTGAGTAGGCAGACAGATGTAGTGGGGAGGGGGATGAATAAGAGAAAAGAATATCAACACATATATATGAAAAATTCATAATTAAATCTGCTACTTTGTATATTAACCTATTGTTTTTAAATAGGTTAAACAACAAATAAGTTGGCTCCTGGGCATGTATGACACTGTTTCTCTCAATTTTCTATCCATTTAGGAAAGATTATTCTCTTGTTCCTTGGCTCTTTTCTTTCTATGGCCTGACTGTTGATGTTTATGTAGTTCTTTCTTAAAAGTAATGTTCATGGGTTTTTCTGTAAGTACTATGTTGTTGCTATTAAATATTCCATAAGTAACTATTACCCACCTACAAATGTCAATATCTTTCCCATCTTTAAATATGTTTTAAGTATGTTCACTCCTGTGGAAGTCTACTTGGTAGCTAAAACAAAACAGCACAAACTGTATGGATCACACTATTTTAAGAAGCATTTTTGCACACAGTTCTAAGGATCAGAATCTCTAAGTCTGAGTCACAGGTGATTCAATGTCTAGAGAGGTTCTGCTTCCTGATAGACTGTCTTTTTGACTCCTCCATAGCAAAAAGAGCAAGTAACCTGTCTGGAAATCATTTGCAATCGTGCTAACTAGATTTATAAGCATGCAACCATAGAACTTTAGCAGTTCCCTTTCTAAAATGGTCACTTTGGGTGTTAATATAGCAATATATTCATTTTTTGAAGAGTATTGACATTAAATCTAGTGTAACTTCTTGCTTCTCTTTTACTATTTCTAGAACAGTCGATCACCTCCATTCTATCTCCAGTTCTAAATACCTAAAAATCGTCTCGGATATCTCCCTTTCTTTTTACTTTTACAACTAAGCAAAGTATCATTCCAGTATAACTTCAGCATTTTCATTACTTTCCAGTATTTTTTTTTTCCATTTACACTCACTATCCTTCACATCCATACCCACAAAACTGAATTACTTACCATTTCCTGTAGTGTTGGCAAGGTAGAGTCATTGTTGATGTTACTGTTTTCTTCTTGCACCTATTCAACAAAGAAAGAAACAACAAAAGGCTCATATAGCATCTTGTATCATTGTGTTTTACTGAAATATTTAAATTTCCTTATCTTGGAAATTTCACATTTCCAAATGAATAGCTTTCCTTCCTCAACTTTGTTTGCCTCTGACCTCCTGAGAACTGCTTTCGAATCTTAAGCTTGAGAGTCTTGCTTCATGACTAAACTGAAATAGTACAGACAGCATCACAAAAACTTTCACAAGGAACTCAAAGTGCTCTGCAAAAATACCTTATTTATCACTAAATGTGTTGGCTGGAGAAGCAAATGTCATCATTAACATTTGGAAGAAAAAAGCAACTGTAAAATCTGCGTTGCTTTCTTTAGTTCCTCAATAGAATTAAGAGAAGTATCTAGGATTTTATAAGACTATTCTGGAGCAGAAATGAGAAGTATAGGCCAATTTTTTTCATAATATGTGTTTTAAATTTTGAGACAAATTCTCACTATGTAGCTTGGGTTGGCCTCAAATTTACTATTCAGACAAGATACATCTTGAATGTGAAATCCTGTCATTCACTCTCAACAGTGTGTGAATTATAGAGCCATGAAACAATACATTGCCTCATCATAATTTTAACAAAACTCTGAATTGTTCCTGTGTTCCTTCTTCAGAGATATGTCTATAGCTATGGACACATATTCATTCACTTCAGGAGGACAGTAAGAAAATCAAGATTCTGAATCCATTCTAACTAAACAAAAAATATCACTTTATTAAATATATTTCATAGTGATATCTAAAGCTTTGTTCATAAAAAATGTCTTAATGGCTTAATTATGGATATTGGTAAAATGAGATTTTTCACTACAAATGTACAAGAACATCCTGTGCTAAAATGAAATCATTTTAAATTTTCTAGTGAATCCTTCAGATTCAGGTCTGACATGAGATGCCTGTCCTGACTCCACGTCTGAGAACCTCAAACCCGCTTATGTCTCTTCTGCTCATTATTAGCTGTCAGTATCTTTATGTAACCAGTGGCTTTAAATTAAGGAGCAAGGTCACATTGTACATATGGATTCTCTCCTTCCTGGGAGCAACCAGACCTTGGAGGCATTATAATATATAACACAAGATCAAATATCCACAGTGCGTTCTACAAATGAGTCCTCCTTAAAACTCAGAAGTATTGGTAATAAAAGAGCAGGTGTGGTATACTGTGCATTGGCCACTTGTTTTTCTTCGGCACCTCTTCCACAAACAGGAACAAAAAACAAAAACAGAAATGCATTGTCCCACGCTTCAGGAGGCTGGAACATTCCAGATTTGGATGTGTTCATTCAGCCTAAGCATATGAATGAAAATCAGCTCCATACTTTCCTTTGACCCAGGTTATATTCACAATCATCCTATACCGTGGTTTCCAGAAACATCAGTTGACCTCAGCCTTCACCTTGAAAAGTGTTATACTTGGTGTCTGATTCCAAATTTATTTCTTTAAAGAGCATTATTCATTTTGAGTTAGCGCTCACCTGATTGCCTCTGAAAACAAAGTGCAAATAAAAACAAATAATATGTGTTGGAAATTGAGTAGGATCTTATGTAGGGGGAGGACACAATTTTACCTATGTCAGAAACCTACCTAAAAACACTTAAGTAGTAGAACTGGAAACACAGGGTGGGATCCTACAACCTAAAATTAAAATAATGTGAAGACTGGGGGCGGGATATAAAAATGTGATTCTTTAGTTAGTAACAATGTACCATTACTGAGTTGTCAGTTGTAACAAAACATATGTGTAAGATGTTAACTAAAAATTGTAAGGTATGGTAAGAGTTCTATACTATCTTTCCAGTTATGTCTGAAATTAAAACTTAAAAATGATGCTTGATTTTCTCTTACTATTTAGGGATACTTTTTTCTGCCCCATACCCCACCCCTTTCACAATCTGTATCAGAATCATAAGCTGCTCATTTGTTTAAATAAAATAACAGGGTTTTCATGTCACTCAGGAGCAGCCTATTGTATGTTATAAATCATACCTAGATTTCTTTGACTTGTAATACAACATAAGTGACATTCGTTGGTAGATGATTTTCCTTAGGAAATAAAGTATTGTATCCATATATAAGTGTAGCTGTCCAGCAGCCCCGGAGAACTGGGTATACCTGAAAAGGAGGCTGGAAATGAAAAAGGACAGGTGGGCAAGAGAAAGATGAAGCCAGGACAAAGGTTTCTGATCAAGGCTCAAGGTTAATATTCAGCTCTGTATTTATATATAGGGAAAAACCACAGGCCCATCCTTTGTTTCAACTGGATTATTTTGCAAAGTAAGTTCAGCAGAGAGTCTGCTCCTGTAGGAAATTGCAGGTGCAGCAAGGCTGAAGACCTCCAACTAGGTGGGCAGACTCCACCCTAGGTCAATTACATTGGCAGCAGACCAAATGTGGCAAACAATTAAGGTGTGTTTAGCCGGCTCGAGGCACATATAAGGCAGAAGCATTTGCTAGTCAATGTTTTATTAACTGCACCTGGTTGACTTTGTGGATGTGGAAAGCTATTTATTAATCAACAATGAGTATACAAAATACAAATTCTTAATAATAGATTGTACTTTTGCTAGAATCATCAAAGATAAATCCGTAAGTATATGTCCTTTGTGAACATATAGAGGACATGCTATTAAACTGCAATGAAATTCATGCTTGTCACTTACACATGGACAAGTCTCCAGAATAGATCAAAGAGAGGCTACAAGCACATCTTAAATCATGTAAAAGTTTTCCCAGACACCAAGAAATTTTCTGATCATAGATATATGAAACTTAGCATTAATAACATCAAAACTGAAAAGCTTATGTATGTATATATCTATTTATTTATAGTTTATTTATAAATATATATTGATATACACATACAGTAGTTGAAGATAATTAAATATATAGATAGATTTTGAATTATATATAAAATACATATATAAAATAATTATATGTGGATATGTTGTCTAACATATGCATATCTATCTATCTACCTATCTATCTATTTAACCAGGGGACTGAAAAGCATCTTCAGATCTCAGAGGGAAATTGTACTGAAGTACACATTCAAATACACAGACACAACAAAAAAACACAATTCAAAGTGGAACACAATCTTAAATAAATAACATCAAATAATTACCTGATTGAAATTCAGCTGAAGGAAAAGCAGTAAATTAAGCTCAAACTTAGTAAGTGATAGAAAATAATAGTTTACAAGGAGAAATAAGTGAATCAGATAAAAAAATACAAAAATTTTATTTATTTATTTAATTTTTAATTGGGTTTTCTTTTTTTCTTAATCATTCCATTCGTTTACATCTCAAATGATACCCCACTTCCTTATTGCCCTCTCCACCAACCCCCATCCCATGATATTCCACTT
Organism: Hylomyscus alleni; assembly: GCA_019843855.1. NCBI lineage: Eukaryota > Metazoa > Chordata > Mammalia > Rodentia > Muridae > Hylomyscus > Hylomyscus alleni. The sequence goes on from JADRCC010009100.1 coordinate 9,149, forward strand.
CCTGTTTACCCCTCCATCAACCCTCCATCCCACATCTGCCCTCCCCCCTCCCCTTTGCCAGTATGATGGTGCTCCTCCACCCACCACACTCTCCTGCCTCACTGCTCCATTAAAATTAGGGACAAGACAATGCTTCCCACTCTGTCCCTACCTATTCAATATAGTACTCCAAATTCTAGCCAGAGCAATTAGACAACAAAAAGCGATCAAAGGGATACAAATTTGAAGGGAGGAAGTCAAGATACCACTATTTGCAGATGATAGGATAGTATCCATAAATGACCCCAAAAATTCTATCAGAGAACTCTTACAGCTGATAAACAACTTCAGCAGAGTGGCTGGATACAAAATTAAATCAAATCAGTAGCCATCCTCTATGCAAAGAATAAAAAGGCTGAGAAAAAAATTAGAGAAACAATACCCTTCAGAATAGTCACGAATAATATAAAATATGTTGGCATGACTCTAACCAAACAAGTAAAACATCTATATGACAAGAACTTCAAATCCCTGAAGAAAGAAATCGAGGAAGATCTCAGAAGATGGAATGATCTCCTGTGCTCATAGATAGGCAAGATTAATACAGTAAAAAAATTTTCTTTAGAATTAAATTCCTTGACTTTAAATGATTCAAAAGTAAAAAATTAGTTGATAAATAAAATTATAAATAAGTGTATAGATTTGTAATTAATGCCACAGTCATACAGAAGATTATAAAAGAATAGTATAAACAATACATCAACAAATAAAATAACTCAAGAAAGAAACAGAGAAATTACTGGAAACATATAAAAATCTATCAAGAATAAGAAATATGAATATGTCTAAATGAGCAGTTAGTCCACAGTACTAATAAATCAGTAATTACCAATAATTCACTAAACAAACAAATCAAGATATCATGGCATCAAAGTTAAATTCTATTAAATTTTAAAGAAAATCTTCAGTGGTTTATACAAATTTTTCCAAAATAAATGAAAACAGAGTAATACTTTTTAAAATTCAATTTGTGAGTGCAGCATTAACATAATACCAAAAGCAGCCAAGATATTACAAGAATCAAACAAATAGTAAGACCAATGTCTTTTGACCTTGATTAAAATATCCTCAACAATGTAGAAGCATAAAGTATGTGAAAATTAGTATGTAAAAACGATCATACATCATTTGCAAGCAGTCTTTCTCTTGGCTTGGAAGATCCTTTAACATACACAATTAATCAACATATCAAAGTGTTAACAGAAAGGAGAAAAATATGATAATTTTACTAGAGTCATGAAAATAATTTTACAAATTCTAACATCCCTTCAGAGCAAAAAATAATTCTGAACAAAATGTTTTTAGAATTATGTCAAGCACAAGGGTAACATCTTAATAACACAGAGAAATTCTAAGACTTGCTTCTATAGTAGGGAAGATTGAGAATGTGCAGGCTAAATATCCTATTCAACTTAAGTTTTGAAATCCTACACAGATGAATTAGCTACACAAGGTATATAAAAGACATCTAAAAATAAAATGAAGTAATTTTTTCTCACTATATATATGTATAGATATTTTTACTATGCGCATGCCTACCCGTGCACTAGGTGCAACTCTGAAGCCTTTAGAATTTAATAGAGGGCCTCAGATTTCAGATCCCCTGGGTCTGCAGTTTCAGATGACTATTAGCTGTCATTTAGGTGCTGAGCATTGAACCTGTGTAGTTTGGAAGAGTAGTCAGGCTCTTAACTGCTGGGACATCTCTCCAGCTCCTATAAAATTGTTTTTGCAACTTAGATGGTATTAGGTATAGAGATTTCAAGTGATTGACCAAAAATATCACCAGAACATGTACATGAATATATTGAGCTTGCTGCATTAAAAAATAACTTTATCTATAATAATAGTGGTGTATCCAAATTTAAATCAATAAAGCTATCTCATTTCTTATAACACCCATAAAAAGAAAAAATTAGGAGTGAGTCTTTCCAAGAGAGAAAAAGTTTGAGCCTTCAGGGAAAGAAACCGATGTAAAAACAACAACAACAACAAAATACCCCAAAAATAAAATACTCCTGTGTATTAAAAGATATCACATTATCCAAAACATTAACATTAAAATAAGCTGATAGATTGACCAAGCCAGCTTAGTCAGTCTACAGGGTCTCAAGGGAGGGAGTGAGGATTGAAAAGACATAGACAATTAGACAACATTATAACCCGACTCCAGCCGGTGCTGAGGCTTAAGCAGCTTTAGTTTTCTCCAGCCTACTTTTATATCATTCTAGGTATATCCAAAAAACATGGTCAGTTCTTAGATCAAAGACAAAATAATCAAGCAAAGTAGTAAACAAGGAGATCACACAAGAAAGTAATTAGGCAGAGTAGTAAGCAAAAAGATCACATATGGAAATAATTCAGCAAAATACTAAACAAAGTCCCACGCTCATTGTTATTCTTATCTAAGCCTACTTCCTTGTCCAAGCCCAGTGACAAATGCCAAACTCCTAGAATCAGCACCAAAAGCTCTCAACATTTAGATTTAGATTTTCTAAATTTTCTATGACAATCTCATAGTTTTCACAGAAACAGAGAAAAATAATTCTCTATATCTAGTAGAATGGTGAAAGACTTTGACTACCCAAGCATGCTTAAGTAAGAGGAAACTTTGATACAATGAATTCTCTCTGTTCTCAAGTTGTATTACAAGGTAAGGAAATTAAAATATGGTACAAACATGACAAAAGACGTATACTAGTGAAACAGAACAGAAATCCCAGAAAAAGACACAAAAAGATACAGTTAACTATTCTATATCAAAAGCAAATTGAGGAGAGAATTTTGTAATATTGAAGTTTTGGTTTAGATATAATGCCAAAACATAATAATTAAAAATAAACCCAAGTCACTTCATCGAAATAAAATTTTTCTGTAGAGCTAATTTGTTGAAACATCAAAGAGAGGGAAGAGGTTCATTTGAATGAAATAGGGTATTTGTTAAGTCATATATCCTGTAAACAGATAATATCTAAAATAAGTAAGGAGCACATTTTATTCATCAATTAAAATAACATGATTAAAATGATCAAAGGGTCTAGATATCATTTCCAGAGGAAGGAAGTGGAGAACAGGTACAGAAGACAATGTTCTGCCTCTTTGTCTTTAAAATGGAAACCATTACCCCAGTGAGGGGCCTCCTCCCACTTTATAAGTACAATTCTTTCTGAAGTTAAGAAATGCCAAATGCTGCTCAGGAGGAACTGGAAAAAAAGAACATGAGCACATGTGTGCTCAGATGGCTGAATTTAAAGTTAGGACGACCATTGCAGGGAAACCTATACTGGTTCCCTGACCAACTTAGGACAGAATTACAAAGTGATGCAGCAATCCTACCCAGCTGTGCATCTCAAAGATATAACCATCATCTGGAAGATACTTCCCCAGTGTCATTTTTTAATTACTTTTATTATTTTTCTTATTTACTTTACATCCTGTTCACTGGCTCCTCCCAGTTACCCCTCCCAGTTCTATTTTGATTCCATTATGGCCCACATATAAAAACAATGCTTCCCTTCTGACCTGGGCTGGTGCCCTGAGCAGACTTTGAGTGCAAACTCTTCAGTCAGTCCCACAATATCCAGAGAAAGTTCCACTCCCAGGTACTCTAACATACACAGGATCGTAGGATCAGAGGTGAGGAGGGCACAGCATCTGTCCCAACACCAACTGGGACCAGCAGGACATAGGTGCACAGGAACTCCACCAGACCAGTGGCACAGCTCCTTCTACTCTGGGCTCGTGCCCTGAGCACACCTTGGGTGCAAATTCTGTAGCTAGTCCCACAACACACAGAGGAAGCTCTACTCTCAGGTGCTTTAACACGCCCAGGACCACAGGATCCCAGGTGTTTGATCACACCATGATCTCATGGTCCCAGAGACAGCTTGACTCCCAGGAGCTCCAACACACCCAGGATCTCAGGATCATAGGATTGCAGAATTGCAGGATCACAGAGACAGCATGACTCTGAGGAGTTCTGACACAACCAGGATCACAGGAAGGATGAGATCCAGTAAGATGTATCCAGGGCAGGTAGCATTAGAGATAACCAGATTACAGGCAGCAGGCATAAGAAGATAAGCAACAGAAACCAATGTTACTTGGCATAATCAGAAGCTAATTATCCCATCATAGCATGTCTTGGATACACCATCACACCAGAAAAGCAAGATTCAGATCTAAAATCACTTCTCGTGATGATGATAGAGGACTTTAAGAAGGACATCAATAACTCTCTTAAAGAAATACAGAACACCGGTAAACTGCTAGAAGCACTTAAGGAGGAAACACAAAAATCCCTTAAAGAATTATAGGAAAACACAATCAAACAGGCAAAGGAAATGAACAAAACCATCCAGAATCTAAAAATGGAACTAGAAACAATAAAGAAATCACAAAGGGAGACAACCTTGGAGATAGAAAACCTAGGAAAGAGATCAGGAGCCATAGATACTAGCATCACAAACAGAATACAAGAGATAGAAGAGAGAATCTCAGGGGCAAAAGATACTATAGAAAACTTTGACACAACAGTCAAAGAAAATACAAAAAGCAAATACCTCCTAACCCAGAACATCCAGGAAATCTAGGACACAATGAGAAGATCAAACCTAAGGATAACAGGTATAGAAGAGAGTAAAGATTCCCAAATTAAAGAAATTTATACAAATTTCTTCAACAAAATTATAGAACAAAACTGCCCTAACCTAAAGAAAGATGTCCATGAACATACAAAAAGTCTACAGAACTCCAAGTAGACTGGACCAGAAAAGAAATTCCTGCAATCACATAATAATAAAAACACCAAATGCACTAACAAAGAAAGAATTTTAAAAGCAGTAAAGGAAAAAAGTCAAGTAACCTATAAAGGCAGGCCTATCAGAATTACACCAGACTTCTCACCAGAGACTATGAAAGCTAGAAGATCCTGGGCAGATGTCATACAAACCCTACAAGAACACAAATGTCAGCCCAGGATACTATACCTAGCAAAACTCTCAATTACCGTAGATGAAGAAAACAAGATATTCCATGACAAAACAAAATTTACACAATATCTTTCCACAAATCCAGCCTTACAAAGGATAATAGTTGGAATACACCAACATAAGGAACAAAACTACACCCTAGAAGAAGCAAGAAAGTAATCTTTCAACCTAATTCCACCTCTTACAACAAAAATAACAGGAAGTAACTATCACTTTTCTTTAATATCTCTTAATATGAGAATTAATATTACCAACATATCCTAATCAATTGAAATTCAAAACTATGAGTAATTAGAAATTTGTTGACTGTCATCCAGTGATCTCTCTAATTTGGTAATTGGAGAAATAGGTCCAGTTTTGTACAATCTATATACACTTTGTGTTTGTACGTGGCAGTGTCTTGCTGTATACCACATAGTGTTCTTGAAATCATGCTTCTCCTATCTCAACCTCTCTATTAGGAGGATTATTTATTTGATGTTCTTATACTACATTATGGTTTTCAAAACACCTTACATATTTCAAAAAGTATTTATATAGCGAAAAGAAACATAGACAATTAATTTGGTAGGTGGCTTGTAAGACAACAACAAAGAGTGAGACTGAATGTTTTGATCAATTTTGAAGAAGAGGAATTTATAATTTACTCTTTTTCTGAGATGAATGATTTTCAAAATCATCACAGCCAATGAAACAGAATCTTACCCTCACCTAATGTCTGTGCTCACCTTAAAGCAGAACCATTGTTCATTGAAACAGTTAATGAATGACTTCATGGATAGACCATCTTAATACACACACCATTTCTTAAATGAATATAACCTGTTTCCTGTGGGCTGAGAATGATGACAATCACTCAAGTCAAATAGCTTTGACCATAGCAGGAAATCTGTATCCAAATAATCATGTCTGTATTTCATTCCTTGGTGTAGCAGAACTGTCAACTCTTAGCTACCATGGATGTAAAAATCCTTTGGTGATGTGAGGGACATTGAAGTATACAGCCTTATTACAATGAAGTCCAATGTCTAAAAATTGTTCTTATTTTGGGTTTGTACAATAGTAAGAGCCAAGATTTTAAAGCTCTACTAAAAACAAAACAAACAAGCCAACAAACAAAAGGACTTTATCTATTTATGTTCATTTAATAACATATCCACCATTTTTATGATTGGTATAAAAATATATATTGTGTTGAATATAATAAAAATAGACATTAATATTTTTAAGAAATAAAAAAATGCTTGTTGAAAAGAAAACACTGAAAATGTTATGCTCACACACATATATTTATATATAAAAATTATATAACATATGTGCTATATAATACATGATATATATACATACACACATATATATGCACACATATGTGTATGTATATATTCAGTTTTAATGCATATATATTATATTATATTATATATATATACTATATATGTATATATATATAATATATATATATGTTAAGAAGAATCTGTGATTTTCTATAATCAGGCTTAACCTGAAAGGTTTGATAAATGAAATTATATATAGAGAGTTGTAAACCAAAACAGAATACAAAAAGTTTAGCTCTTAGAAACAGAGTTAAGGGTGATTGTTAGAGGTTACCAGGTAGATGTGGGCAGATGTTCTTTGAAAAGCACACAATTCCTTCAGAAAATAAATAGGTAGGTCTATAAACTATATAGAGGAGAATGGTTGTATTTAGTAGTAGTAGAAACAAAAAATGTGCAGAGAGGATTGAGAGAAGCCTCATGGCTTTAAAGAACTTATTATTTTCCTAGAAGTGCTTAATTCAGTTCCCAGAACTCACATCAGGAGGCTCAAACTGCTTGTCCCCGCTCAAGTTGCAGGGGATTTGGTGTTTTCTAGCCTCAGTGGGCACCTGGACTCTTGTGACACATACATACACACACACATGCACACACACATACACACTTGGAAAAGAAGAGTAATAGGGAAAAAAAGGCAAAGAATATGCCATTTCTTAAAAGGTACAGAAAATAAAAAGAAATGGAAGCCATTAATCTATGAATATTTTGAAGTACACTTTGTAGCAGTGGTATAATGTGGAAACTACAGTCAAACATCTGTGAGGCTGAAATTTTTTTCTTCATAGCTTCATGTTTTTTCTTCATGTTTCTTTTTTAGGATATGTTTACATCCCAAACCACTGAAACATTGATGTAAGACAGCTTCACATTTCAGTAATGATAAACAATATTTACAACCATTCTTTGACATCAAGTCATGCAAATTTACATCATAGCAATGAGCTCATATAGAAATCATCACTTGTTAACAGACCAGAGGCAAGGAAATTTTAAGTAACAATCCTCAGCTAGATAATTAAACTTGATGAGCACTGCCCAGTTCATTTCAATTACTGAACAGATACAAAGAGTTTGCAGAAATGAGAGAGATGCTAGCAGCACTCTATTTCTGAGATGCTGACCTTGAACGCTGGGTTTTGTACCTGCTAGCTAAGTACTCTGCTACAGAGTTATATCAAGAGTTCTACTAGAGTCTTAAAATAAGCACTTCCTTCGAAAGAAACAAGTTAGAAAGGTGCCACAATTATCCTTTACCATGTATAGATAGGTAAATATCTCTTGGGATGAAAAATTATTAAAGAAAATCAATAAAATTACAACTTATTACCATTTAAAATTATTTTCCCAGGATCGAAAACATATTTCTACATATGCAGATGTATTAATTAAGATTTTTTATTTTATCTTTTGTAAACGTTATATAGTGTTTTAACAAGGGTGTAAATTGATGCTGGTCTAGTTCTACAATGTTTTCCATTCTGTTAATTGCTTTACTCTTGAATTCTTTTTGAAATACCTACTTTATGCATAATGTGAGTATGTGGCCTTTAGAGGTCAGAATTGGGTGCCAGCTCCTCAAGAACTATAGTTACCAGAGGTTGTGAACCTCTAGTTGGATGCTGAGAATCAATCCCAGGTTCTCAGCAAGAGCAGTAATTACTCACAAAAACTTAGCTATTTCTCCAGACCCAATAGTTTATTTTGTAAATTTTGAAACAGCATTATTTTGTCTAATGGAATTATTTATCAAAACTAGACAAGAATATGTTATGCATGGCTAGTCTTAAAAAAGAAAACAAACAACAACAAAAACAGCAAAACTAGAGTTTGAGAAAAATGCTATTATTTCCTCAGTTCAAACAGTGGGGTAAAGAAGTGACATGGTGTCCCCGGCCACACTAGCGAACAGTAGGTGGCTTTTCATTTCCTTAAATTAGAAACAGCAGGACAGTTATAATATTCTTGAAATTCATAATGTTCTGTTCAAAGGCCATGGCTTCTGAATCTTCTATATTAATTATGAAGTAAATCAGATAACAGCAGGTTGACAACTATTCAGGTTCACATAATAGCAGTGATCTAATGTATATCACACATTTAAGATAATAGCTTTAATTCATGTTATGACTATAAAAAGTAATTTGATATTAATAATATGAGTAGGAGTAGTAATAAAATGAATATAGGCACTAATACAATGAACTAATGTATCTTCCAGACTCCACATAATTTGATTCATTTTCTTTCATGTGGTTATCATGTTTATGTTTAAATTTGTCTATCCTTTTTTTATTTTCCAAAATAAACTAAATTCAAAGTTTAGCATTTTTCTATAGCACAGATAACTGATTACCAGAGAATATAGTATTTAAAAAGAAATAAAATAGTCTATCACATTAATTTTCATTGCAATTATTTGAATAAAATATTAGTTATGCATAAACAGTTCAAGATGCAGTTTGTATTGCTGATACATAGGAACTATACATTAAACTATACTGGTCATTTAAAAAGATATAACATGTGTTTCTCACAGAGTCAGAGCTGGTAAATAATTTTGAAGATGGAAATCTTAAATCATGAGGTCAACTTCGTTTTCTTGTTTGGATTTTGCCATTGCTTTTTTAGTTCCAATTTGCATAGTACAGCCACCTTCAGGTTCTATACCACCCAGCATAAATGGAGAGACATTCTATAGGGGTGATTTGGTTTCTTAAGAACATTATACTTAATTTGAGTATTTGCTTTCTCATTTAATACAATTTATTCATCTGCTCATATGTTGCAAAACAGTCTGGATCGTGTATCATGTAACTGTACTATGTACAAGGTAAGACTCAAAATAACCTATTACTGAGAAGATAAAAGTAAGCTACCCAGTCAACAAGCTGCCTGTGTCATAGTGAACTTTTTAGTGATTCTAAATATGACTATTCCATCCTGCTCATTTATAAAATTTTCATGACATTCCTGTTCATGCTTATTAGTTTTTATTACATAGTATATTACATTTATTTGTTTCAACTTTGTGTATATTCAATTCTTATAAATTCTGTGGACATATGTATGCATATGCATATTTATACATGCATGCCTACGTATATTATTGTTTTTGACAAAAGAACAACAAACCATTCTTTCAATATGCTAATATTTTCCATAAATTTTCAATTCTTATAAATCACATTTTTAAAGCTTTAGACAAGTTTCTATAAACTAGAGGGAAATTCATTCTGATGCATTACTGTGCTATCAATCATAAGAAAGGCTGAGAGTTGCAAATGGTAAGTGGTATGCTGGAGGAACTGACATCATTATAATCCCAGAGCAAAGGTGGGGCTACAATCATAAAGTATGGTAGAGCCTATGGATAAAGCCCAAGAAAACCACCTTGTATTTTCAAAGACCTGTCATGCAGGTTAGAGATCTAAACATTTTCATTGCATCTACATAGCCATTAAGGCTGTGATCACAAAAAATAAATATGTTTATACTATTTGTACCTATAAAAATACTACCAACTACAAAGGATGCAGAAAACAGAACTTAAAGATGTGAAGACTAGACCATGCTTCAAGTATTTATTTTAAATGCATCTAAATGACTTACATTTTTTCCCTTGGTTATTTGATTTATTTAAATTTCAAATATTGTCTCCCTTCCTGGCTTCTCCTACACAAACCTCATATTCCATCCCCTCTCCCCCTACCTCTAAGAAGGTACTCCCCCACCCACCCACTCCCATCTCATCGCCCTAGCATCCCCGCTACATTGGTGCATCAAGCCTCCACAGGACCAAGGGCTTTCCCTCCCATTGATGCTAGATAAGGCAATCCTCTGCCGTATATTCATCGGGACCCTTGGGTCTTTCCATGTGTACTCTTTGGTTGGTGGTTTAGTCCTGGGAGCTCTGGGTGGTCAGGTTAGTTGACATTGTTCTTCCCATAGGGTTGCAATTCCCTTGGGGTCCCAGAGCTCAATCCTATGGTTGGCTTTGAGCATCCACATCTGTATTGGTCAAGTGCTGGCAGAGCCTCTCAGGGGACAGCTATACCAGGCTCCTCTCAGCAAGAACTTCTTAGCATCAGCAATAGTGTTTGGGTTTGGTGGCTACAGATGGGATGGATCCCTAGGTAGGGTAGTTTCTGGATGGTCTTTCCTTCAGTCTCTGTTCCACTTTTTGTCCCTGCATTTCCTTTAGATAGGAAGAATTCTGGGTTAGAATTTTTGAGATGGCTGGGTGGCTCTATCCCTCAACTGGGAGCAGCACTTATCCACTGAATATAATCTCTACAGGTTCTATCTCCTATTAGTTGGATATTTTGGCTAATGTCCTCCCGGTTGGGTCCTGGGAATCTCTTGCTTCCTTGGCATTGGTGACTTTATAGTTCCCCATACCCCACTGCTACCTATCTCCATTCAATTTTCTGACTCTTTGAACTTCTCCCCTGTCTCCATCCACACCTGATCCTGCCCTCTTTTCCCTCCCCCTCCTCACTCCGTCCCAAGTTCCTCTCTCCCCATACCTTCTATGATAATTTTGTTTCCCCTTCTAAGTAGGACTGAAGCGACCACACTTTGGTCTTCCTCTTTCTTGAGCTTCATAATGTCTGTGAGTTGTATCATGAGTATTCCCGGCTTTGGGGCTATTTATCCTCATTTCTTGAATATATCTATGTGTGGAATATTACTAATAATTGGTCAGCCAAAAGTAAGAAATTATATATTTTAAATGCAATTATATTCAGAGCATAACTCAGCATTCATATTAAAGAATGTCTATCATCTTCATACTTGTTCTTGCAAATATAGAAACAAGGTAAGAGAAATAGAAATCAGTGTTGATAACCTTCCTTGTCACCAGGGACTACTTCTTTAAGGTAAACAGAGGCTGGAAGATTTCTCCTTTACTAAAGTTTCTGAACAGTCCTAAGGAAAGGAAAGTGGTTTCTCTGACAGACTGTGTAAAAAGTACATTTGATATCATTATCTGTGATGTGTAAATGATGGTTACCTTTTATTTATAACTTCCAAACCAATTAAATTTTATGCTTTTGTCCCTGGGGTTACTTTTATACATCAATTATTAGATCATTTTTTAATAAATTAAAATTAAATGCACAAATCAACTTCGTGGAATGTTTGACAAAAACTGTCATTTTTTTATATCACAAAAAAATGGTTTAGGTCACATAATTTAGTTAAGGATGAATTAAAAACATGTGGGACTGAAATGAAGTCTTATTTTTTTAAATTCCTTTTTGAACAGTCACTGCAAACTGAAGTGCTGTGGTTTTGTTCTTTCTTCCATGGTTGAACACCCGAACAAGGCTGTATTAACTTAAGTTTATAATTAAGTCAGTAAAAGTCAGTAAAAGTTTGAAGATTAACTAGATTATTTGATATTGAATATTGTCAGAAGATCAACCTCAGATGCAATACCTATATACAGATTCTATCTTACCACAAATTTCATTTCTTATTTGCAGCTAATAGTGATCAACTATAGCCCAAATGTATTACATGGACAATTCTACACATGAGACATTTGTCTTGCAATTTAGACCTGTCAAAAACAATCCAAAGGAGGTCTTCTTCAAATATTTATTTTAATTCATAGGTTTTTATAGGAAGTAAAATTTGTGTGATGAGAGTCCTAAGATCTTGATGAGTAAAAACAAAATCTATGAAGTCATAATGAAGAGGGAAAATGTTAGTGGGTATGCTTTTGTATCCCACTCTGCAAAAGTTATTGATAATGGTCAAGATATGTCATTAGTTATGATGAATATTCATTAAATTTGAGAGTAGAAATATGAGAAAAAGGTGTGAAGACACAAAAAATTCAAACTGAAAATTATGGAGTACTGGAGAAACTACATCTACCAAATGAAGGAACAACTTCCACATGTCACACAGAATTGATAAACTTTGCAAATTAAATCCAGGCATTGACATGCCACACCACAGCTTCACGATCCACATTTGTGCATGCTAATTTCAGTACACTGTAATAATTTTATTTATTATTATTAAAGGTAATCAGTTATCAATGAATGTAAACTCTGTGTATGTGTGTGTGAATGTGTGTGTATCTCTCTGTGTGTGTGTGAAAGAGAGAGAGGGAGAGAGAGAGAGAGAGAGAGAGAGAGAGAGAGAGAGAGAGAGAGAGCTGTTCAGGAATCTAATGGGAGTTTCAGAAAGAACTACACACAAATAATGTCAGGCCTTTATATGGAATCTCTTGACTTTAAAAGCATTAAAAATATACTCTATTATTAAGGAACTTATTCTAAAAACTAATTTCTATCCCTTTGCCTTAAATTTAGAACATCATATCAAGTTGAATCCTGAAATAAATTACAAGATTTACAGCAGGCTGATGATAGTATATAAATGGATGAACACTGAATGGTCATCTCATAAAGCAATTCTTGTACATTGCACAGTGGGTTTAATTCATGATGCTCCATACATATCACAGGAGAAAATAATGCTCTTACAATTTCACTTGTAATTCATAGATAAGGATATCATAGGTGTTAAGACAGATAGGTTTGTTGCACTGTGTGCTCAGTCACTTAGCTGCCTGAAGGACTGCTGCCGTAGTATTGCCCCACTAAGATCCTGATCCTTGGCTCCTTGACTACATTAGTTTTACATCAGCCATCAGAAGAGTGATATTTACTAACTTCTGTCCTATTGTATATGTTCCAACAGACGTCATGCACAGAAAATTAAGGATCTAAAACACCAACCTTGCACACATGTTTGGTTTACAAGCCTTCCTTTAAAACTAGTCATTAAAAAAAAGTACCATCTGTGAGTCCATCCAGAAATAAACTAAAACATTTAACTCCATAACATTTTATTTCCAGAATGGATTCTGATATTAAAGTTTTATGTTTTGTGGCTCTTTTCTTACAAATTATTTAAATGAACTATTTCACATGTAACATTTAGATTAATGAAAAAACACACAAATATAGATGACTTTTGAAGATAAGCATAGTTTAATGGTGTCCCTATTCCTTCATTAGAAGATAGAAAGGTAAGCAGGCATTGTTCTGCTACATATCTAATAAATGTTAGTATAAAATATTCAAATTAGACAGTTTTACATATCTGTCATACTCACAGATTCTGTTTGTAATGATGACATGGAAACTTAGAAAGTAAAGCAATGAAAAAAAATTACAGACTAACTTTTTCTTTTTGCTCCACGGAATTCTCAGGATTCATTTCTATACCAAGTATCATTTTAGAAACATACCTTTTACTCTTTCAAACAGGTTATTGATTTTTTATGGTTTCTTCTTTCAATCAAAGCCCAACATAAAAATGTGTTTGTTGTCTTGAGCCTTGATGTAAAATTTAGTTTGACTCTTTTTTTCTAGTAATATGTTTGTCAGAAGTACTGCAATTTTCCTGTCACTGAAACCAGTTGCCTCCTTTGCTCACCAGAGCTTAAAATTATTGTTTACCTCATCCTGATTGTTTGAGTCAACAAATGTTAATTCAGAGAGGTGGGGATAGGTGTGTGAGAGATCTGTCTCAAGCAAAAACACTGTATTCTAAAGAGCTGAAAAAGATTTCTCTGCCATAATAGTTCTTATACAATTTTTGAAACTTAGATTCAGATACTGTCATATGGTAACAACCATCCAAAGATTGCTTTGCTTCATACATTCCTGTCCTATGAGAAGCTCAAAACTCCTGGCAACTATCCTGGTCGGCTAAGCATTTCTTTGTAACTTGTATGTACTTAGTAGGAGTAGTAACATGGAATTGGTACATGGAATTTGGAAGGTATGTTTTACCTGTGGATTATTTGAATGTGATATTCTCATCCCATTGTTTATATAGTTCAGATGCTGTAGACCTTTAAGGACACAGGTAGCAAAGGCCAAAAGTAATGCAGGTAAATGAGCTTTTCCCCAGACATTTTAATGAAAGCAGATTTTATTATTTCATCAAATTGTGCAAACATTTCTACAAGGATGGCTGTTATTCAACTTTATTTATGAAACATTTGCTTGTGTTTTGCTAATATTTTTAAGAGCTTAAGCAGAGGTGTTACTAATTTTAAAATAATAAGTATGTTGTCAGATTGACAAGAGTCATTGAATATTTATTCTTTTACTTGTACTTTTATATTCAATCTACCATAATTGTCACTAGATATCAGAAATTAGTAGCAAAAGGAGAAAACTAGAAAAAAATGCCTTCCTGTTCCTTCCTTCAATTTTAGTTCCCCAAGCTTCATGTTGTTCCATGACATAAAGACATCTCATGTTCCATCTGTAACTCCTTTCTGCCTGAAGATCTTTTCATACTATTTATCACCCCCGAGAGAGTCTTGTTTCTTTAGCCTTCTAACTTCCATTCCAGAATCTTAGTTCTAGGAAGGAATTATTCATCATCCTTGGAACTCTAATGGGTTTTATGTGTAGACTGCTGCTAGCAAGCTTTTGATTGGGCTACCAAAATTTAACAGTTGGTAATCCCACTCAATTCTAGCTAGCGGGAGCCATTAGCCTTAATGAAGCAGTCCTCTTCACTTGCTTGAATCAGATTGGCAATCAGCTTCCTGGTAATTGGATTAGTAGAATAGTGTGAGTTTCAAGTTTCTTTGTCAATTTGCATATTCATAAAAGTTCTGCTTCACTCTGATTTATAACGCTTTATGTATATTTACATGGCTGGATTTCATTTTACAAGTGAATAGCCATCCCAAAGAGAATTTGATTGATTTGCACTAGCTCACATTTATATGAATGTTTAAAATTCATAATTTAAAGATATGGATAAATGTGATTTCTTGTGTTCATACATTTATGAAAATAAGCTGTATTTTGTATGCAAATGTAACTTATTATATAGACATTTAATTCTGCAATAAATCAAAATGGTCTTTCACTGTATAATTTTTGAATATGCATGTTCTATAAAATCATGTTTCTGTGTAGAGCCCTGGATCCTGCTAAGCTGTTTCTAAGTCCTTTCATAATAAATTATCAGTTTGGTGATTTAGGACTTATAGTTCTAGCAGTTATTAGACTGTTGTTAACACACTTTTGATTGATGTAATGGTTTGAATGAGAATGGTCCCCATAGGCTCCTATGTTTGGCTGTTTGAACCCACTTAGTGGAACTGTTTGGGAAGGATTAGAAAGTGTGACTTTGTTGGAGTAGGTGGATTCTTTTTGGAGGAAGTATGTTGCAAGCTGTAAGCTTTGAGCTTTCAAAATTCCAGGCAAGGCCTAGAATCTCTCCCTGCCTGCTGGCAGTAAATCAGAATGTGAAGCTCTCAACTCCAGTGCCCCAACTGTCTTCTCTCTGTGATGATGATCAAGGGTTGACTCTCTGACATATGAACACGTCCCAAACTAAATACTTTTTTTTCTTTTGTAAGAGTTGCATTGGTCATGGTGTCACTTCCCAGCAACATAACGGAATCTAAGAAATTTAGTCTATCAGATAACTTAAAGACCCCTTAAAGGTCTTCTCACCTCTAATTTCCTAAATTTGTCTTCAACTGTCATCTTCCCTTTTAATTGAAAGGAGATGAGCATTTAAATATTGTGAAAAATAAAGCATTGTAGACTAGATATCCTTTCTTAAAGCATTAACGTCTTTCTCAGAAAAAGAGACATGATAAATCTCTGTCTGTTATTTTACTATTAAACCAGTTTATATATATGAGACTATTTTATGTTGTGTTTGGTATATATTTTTAATGTATTATTATGATAAGTTATACTTAAATTTTGTACTTTAGAAGAAATCACTGATTATTTCAGAAGATTTTCTCTTTGTCCTGGGGTATGAATTTATGGGCATTTATATTCCACAGTTCTGATTTAGAAATTTTCCTGAATCTGTTGTCATATAAAAATTTAGCCACTAATCCAGCCACACCCATGTCCACTTGTGTGGCTTATTTCATCTCTACATTTCCACAGGGATCTCTACAATGTGGTTGTCAGTTACCCACTTAGTAACTAAACTGAAGGAAGGTCCTGGAAGGACAGACTGTTTAGGACAGTTTCCATGATAATTTGTGACTTTTGTCAAGCGGAGGAGTCCTGGCGAACATCCATGGGCAGAGAAAAGAATGTCTATACATGTTTGCGTAAGTACTAAGGTGCGCAGCTCTCCAATACAAACTAAAGAAAAATAAAGTAGAATAATAGTGAATGTCAATGTTTTTGCAGTGTAGGGCTATTGATGAGAATAAGGGGGTTACTTTCAGTAAATTTTAAATTATTTTCTGTTTATCAAAACTAATCACACAAGTCTATTGTGTATACAAATGTATACTATGATTTTATGTATTATATCTTGAGATGATTATATCTTGAGATGATCACATATTCTTCTGTTCCCACATTCTGAAATAATATATGAACATCCATTTTAGTCCAGCATAATCAACACTTTGAAATCTCTTAAGCTGTATTGCATTCTCTTTATATTTTGTTTTTGACAGATCATTTCCTTGCAATTAAATCATCTTGAGTAAAGGAGAGTTGAAAGTTCTTCAGTGAACAATCAGATTTGGAAGTTAGGAAATTTTGCTTCTAGGAATGAACTTTTCTGACATGCTTGTGCTGCAGACGTAAATCATCAGAAGGAATCCTCAACTATGCACCAAGAAGTAAAATGTACCACTCACATTGAAAACTGAGCTCTGGGATATGTAGGTAGGTAATCTCCTCTAAGATATAAACTAACTTGCCAACTAACAACACGACATTCCTTTTTTTTTTTTTTT